>JBBPBX010013058.1:0-16330 GCA_038048925.1 Garcialebias charrua
AAAAAAGTAATAAACACATCTGCTGCTAGCAGGTAAAACATGTTACTTTGTACTCTAAGCCAAATTTTGTGTATTTTTGATAAAAATCAAGTTTTATTAACGTGTTTTAAAACAACACATGTTTGTGAGCTGTAATTTGTCTCAGTAAATGACATAAGACCATTTATTTACTTTGTTGTATTGAACTGAATTGAATCGCAGTGTGTCAACTCAAATTCCTATTAATAATAATAATAACTAGGGATGCACCGATCCACATTTTCTTACTTCCGATCTGATCCCGATACTTAAATCTGGATATCGGCCGATACGATCCAGTTCCGATATCATCATCATTGATTTTAGATGAGGCTGTAATAATCTCCTCTCAAGTATGTGTACACACATATGCATGCATGTCCAAAAAGGCAACTTGAGGTAAGTTTTATTAATGTTGGATAAGTTTCAAAGTTATGATTAAATTCTGTTAACACGAAGTGTTTTTTTATTCCTAGCTTTAAAGCAGTGCTTTAAGTGGAAAAAAATAAGTGCCGGTACCCTCCCTTATCTCTTCAGACAGGCTTTTGGTTAATTTTGTACATTGATTTTAGAGTTTGTTATGTTTTACCTTTTTGTATAGTACTTCTGTGATTTTAAGATTTTATTTTTCCTTTTGTAAAGCACTACAGTATGTGACTCTCATGTCTGTGAAATGTGCTATATAAATAAAACATACTTACTAAAAGTAAAAACTCATTTCTTAAATATGCTGGTGAAGATGTTTTGCCAGAAATTTTGAATAAAGTAGAAGCCATTTCCTGCATTCTGGTGTATTTTAACAAGTTGTTAAACATCTATGTTTACCTACATGTAAACACTTGATTCAATAACTATTTTAGAGACATCTAACAAAATAAAGTCAGGTCCTGTGGACAGATTAAAAAATTGTTTAAATTATTATTGATCATGAATCAGGATATTTTAGAGACACCTCATTCAACTAGATCATATAGACATCATCCTGTTTTTAAACTCACTCCTGTGGCTATAATTAAATTAATGTGACACTTTATCACAGTGGCTTTAGGGGTGCAATTGACTTTTATTTTGTTAATATTTATTTAGTTTTATTTGTAACACAACATGCCATTTTACCGTATTCTCCGGCGTATAAGTCGCACCTTTTTGCACCTTTTTGCCTACATTTCTAAGCCCTGCGACTTATAGGCCGGTGCGACTTATACGTCGATTTTTCCAACATTTTGGTCATAATGTGACTTTGGTCAAAAGCTCCAAAAATGGTGCAGTACCAGTTTCGGCCGCTATGGGCGCTAAGAAACCCTTTACAGTACCTACACTGTTGACATCTGCCTGGTCCAAAAATGGTGCAGTGACACAGAAGATGAAGACTTCAATGGTTTTGAATAAATAAATAAAAGCCATAAAATAAATACAGTATCTGTTTCTGTCATCATTTTAAAATGAGACGTTTTTTTACTGTGATGTCAGCTAATAAAAATATATTTCTATGTGTTTATCTTTAAAGATAAATGATGAAAGACACAAAATATACCAAAATAATGTTCATTTATTAATGAAGACACATAAAACAAAATACTGTAGTTTTAATGTGATAATCTTGTCAAAAGTCCTTCTAAAAAAATTGGCAGCCAGTCCAAAATAATGTTCATTTATTAATGAAGACACATAAAACAAAATACTTTAGTTTTAATGTGATAATCTTGTCAAAAGTCCTTCTAAAAAAATTGGCAGCCAGTCCAAAATAATGTTCATTTATTAATTAAGACACATCAAACAAAATACTGTAGTTTTAATGTGATAATCTTGTCAAAAGTCCTTCCAAACAATTTGGCAGCCAGTCCATTTTGGGCAAAACACCAGCTCACGTGAGGTGCGACCTATAGGCCGGTGCGACTTATAGGCCGGTGCGACCTATACGTTGATTTTTCCATTTAATTGGGCATAATTAGGTTGGTGCGACTTATACTCCGGTGCGACTTATAGGCCGACGAATACGGTACTAAACAATGGTGACACTCAACTGCATGTATAAAAATATTAACTTTACCCAATGAACAGGTGACATTTTAATAACCACCAACAGTGAATTTAGGAGGGGTTTTTACTGTTTCTGATTTAGTGATAGATGTGGTTTAATGTAGAGACTTGCCTGCAGCTGTTCCTTCATACACACCGTGGTGAAGTTAGTTTATGACTCTGTCATGTTTTCATCAGCTGGGTTCTCTCGTATCGTCAAGAAACACTGTCTGTTCTACTTCCGCCTCCCTCGCGCTCTGTCGCGTTGCAGAGTTTGTTTGTTTTTTAACAGATTTCGCTGTTGTCTCCTCCCCCCGTCTGTCCTGAGGTTGTGATTGGCCAAATGACGCGCTCCACCAAAGATGTTTTATTATCGAGAAGATGCATTGCTCTGTCTTGAAATCCAGTCAGGGGGAAATTATGCCGTCTGCCATGGGTCTTTCAAGTGAAGAAGACGAAAATAAGTTCCGGAACGCACCTTACTCTTAAAAAAAGTCCCGGTACTCTCAGGGTTAAATTTTAGAAGTGGTGGAACTGGGTTCCGGTGAGTTCCGGCCCACTTAAAGCACTGCTTTAAAGTGGATATTAAAGGTTCAGTATGCAGTTTCTGTAGAACTGCAGCACTTAGAAATATTTTCAACAGGCAAAGCATTCTGATCCCTCCCCCTCAGAGCCATATGTGGCTCTGCCCCCTTGTGGTCTGTTGAATTTCAAATTCAAGCTCTGTTTTTATTGGCTGATTCAAATTCAAGCTCTGTTTTTATTGGCTGGTTACAAACTCTGTTTTTATTGGCTGGAAAATGGCGGGTCACCTTTTCTTTTTAGAAATGCTTATTTACCACCTGGAGAAGCAAGGGGACAATATTTTTTTATTTTTTTTTCAGAGATTACCTGGCTAACATCAGTCTGTCAGGAGGTAGTGACAGAGTGAAGAAATATGTTCATAAAAAAAGCTACATACTGAAGCTTTAAAGTGATTAATTAAAGTGATTGTTTGAAGTTATTTTATATTCTTTTAAAGAATGTAATAGAATAATGCTGTTGGTAAGGTATTTAAACACTTACTGAGTCTGGCATTATTGTAGATGCGCAGTTTATGAGCAGACTTTAATCTTGCACAAACTGCCACCAAAGTGCGAGTTCTTCCTTTTTCCGATACTAAATTGTTTTTACTGTGATTAGCCAGAAATGTAATTTCACAGGAGACTTCAATTTATATTGGTCTACCAAAAAATTAGACCTTTTATTGAAACTATCACAAAAATTACATTAAACATTTGTATCGATATTAGCTCTGATTTAATAACTACGTTGACAAGAATTCAAATTAAAAACAAACAGACAGTTGGACCTTTCTGTTGGCACATTACTTAAAGTTTACCATGATGAAAATAAACATAAGGAGGAGTTTAAGGAGGAAAGATAAAAGATTGAAAGGAAATGGTTGAATCTTATCTTGAGATGTTTAACCAGAGATAGCACCCTCTGCTCGGTTTCGGCTGGACGTCCGTACCGTGATGAAACACTTTTACCTTCGTGAAGATGATCCTGTCTCGACTCCGGTAAATTAGTCAAGCCAGACGTGCATGCTGCTGCGTTTTACAGGCGACCACTTTCATCTTGCCACGGTCTCGAGACCGTCTGCTTCGGCCTCCTAGAGTGATGCCTGGTTCTGGTTTTGTTCAAGATAGCTTCCAGAAAGAGAGTCACCGCTTGGAGCTGTGACACTCGAAGGGGTTCACAGCTGACGTGCTGTTTGAACCTTTGCTGAAGACGTGGGTCGAGTTGGCACAATGACCGGGCGTCTCCTGCTTTCTCCAGGGAGAGATGCCAGGTGTCAGTTAGTTCTCTCCCAAAACTCTAAAGCCAAAAATGCAGGAAGTGCCCTTTAAGAAGGGGGTGTGACTTAGTCACATACTTCCTGCTGATTGGCTGTCCATCACTAGAGAAGGAGTGACTTTGCAAGTGAGTGAGTTTGAGTGACAGATGATAGGGTAGACAAAACATAGAAAACATAAGTGAGAAGATGCAGGTGCATGTGATTTGTTTTGAGAACAGATTCATTGTTTTTAGAAAGGACGGGAGACCGAAAGCAAGCTATGTCTAGCACTTTTCCTTCGAAACAAAAACAGTTCAAACAAATACGAAGGATTGTTCCTTCAACTTTAGACACTTATTCTGCCTAGAGCAGACAGTTCAAAGCACGATCATTCTGAGATGTTCTCTTAACTTTGTCATATTTAAAATATACCAGCTTAGTCAAATCATCATTGAAATGACAAAAATACTGTTTGATCAATTCTGAATTAACACACATTAAAGAGAAAGTTCAATCTGATTAATTAGTGTCCATTAATTCATACTAATTGTAAAAATATAAGTGTCCATTTGTCTCCTTGAGGGCCTCAAGAAGGTGTAACACTGAGAGTTCCAGAGAGATGCAGAGAGGCCCACATCCCATACGGACATGAGGTTGCTATATCACTACAGTCCCCCTTTTTGGAAGTCATCGCCTGTCCTTGGAGATGAGTTCCAACATGAAAGGATACCACCGAATGTCTCTGACCTCTATGTAATCCAGCAAGTGGAAAAAAAAAAAAAAAAAGTTCAAAATTATACTCCCATAATGTTTTTGGAAATTCCATACTGTTCGTAGGTAATCCCTTTGCGGTAAGCTTTCAATCCTTTGGAAAACATAGTCTGTTAACCCATGGAAAACTGAGTCTGTGATCCCTTGGAAAACAAAGTCTTATAATCCACAACGGTAAATCCACAACGATGGGGGTTATTGATTTCATCAGCAAGAATGGTTTTTAATCAGCATGTAGAGGGGATCCCTCGATTGAAGCAGAGGAGGCGGGCCTTGGATGAAGGTTGAAGACCAACGTTGGATCAGCAGGTCCCCACATCGAAGGTTGCAGGCTGGATGGCTTCCAGTCGGTGCCACCCTGGTTCAATGTGTCATGCAATTATGTGGTTTTAGGTGGGCTTATGATAGGGATTCTACATTAAGCCTTACCTATATGCACCTGGTATGTAAGCTATCATGGATTAGATCAGCTACAATTACCAATTAAGGGGTGGATCAATGCTGTAAAAATCAGAAATAGGGATCTATACCTATAGAAATGTGGAGGGCTTCTGTAACGAAGGCCTCTTCATTCAAACTATTCCTCCATTCATTATTTAGTTTAGGTTAAACTAAAATAAAAAAATGAAACTAGTTTGGTCTAAATGTCTGTTGTCTTTTAGACGAACGACGCAAGATTTGGTAATCCCTAAAAATTTTGAAGTCTATGGCGAGACTCATCAAAATGAATAGATCTAGAATAGAAACGATCGAATCGGTTCTACCTAAATGATTGGGAGATCAGTGTAGATTATAGTACCTTAAGTAGTATTAATCTACTATGACTCTTCAAAGATTGAGATCTTTAACAAAATGAACAGCATGTTGGCATAGTTAAAATCCATTTAAGTCTTCAACTAATCAACAATCAAAACCTCTTTTGGCTGGGAGTGTTCAGAAAACAATAACAACTTCAATAACACAAAAGTAGCAATCAAGCAACTAAAAACAACGTTTCACTACGTCAAACTCACTCTGGTCGTCAGATTCCAACGTGTCACACACAAGAAAAACAGTTCTTAGCTTTATAACCGATGTCAATTAAATCCTGCAGATTTAAACGGTTGTTAAGGTTAGTTTTTGTTGTGGGTTTTATGCTTAGCGTTTCTAAGTTCTAGTTGGAACGGTTTCTTTTCGCAACTAGTATAGTTTAAACTGTTTAGTTTATTTACTATCCTGTGCTTGGACGACCTTGTTTTCCCATGAAGTCTGTGAGTTTCCGAGCTCTTTGTCGTTTGTGGGGTTATTGAAATCTTTGTCCTTGACATGGGCATGACCTAACATCACAAATGCAGGAAGTGCCCTTTAAGAAGGGGGTGTGACTTAGTCACATACTTCCTGCTGATTGGCTGTCCATCACTAGAGAAGGAGTGACTTTGCAAGTGAGTGAGTTTGAGTGACAGATGATAGGGTAGACAAAACATAGAAAACATAAGTGAGAAGATGCAGGTGCATGTGATTTGTTTTGAGAACAGATTCATTGTTTTTAGAAAGGACGGGAGACCGAAAGCAAGCTATGTCTAGCACTTTTCCTTCGAAACAAAAACAGTTCAAACAAATACGAAGGATTGTTCCTTCAACTTTAGACACTTATTCTGCCTAGAGCAGACAGTTCAAAGCAAGATCATTCTGAGATGTTCTCTTAACTTTGTCATATTTAAAATATACCAGCTTAGTCAAATCATCATTGAAATGACAAAAATACTGTTTGATCAATTCTGAATTAACACACATTAAAGAGAAAGTTCAATCTGATTAATTAGTGTCCATTAATTCATACTAATTGTAAAAATATAAGTGTCCATTTGTCTCCTTGAGGGCCTCAAGAAGGTGTAACACTGAGAGTTCCAGAGAGATGCAGAGAGGCCCACATCCCATACGGACATGAGGTTGCTATATCACTACAGTGATATAAGATTTTTTTTTTCTTTCTGCACTTTTTTCATTCAATGTTTTCTTTCTGATGAATTTGTTTTATTTTGTCTCTTTTAAATGAACGAATAAATTAATTAAATAAAATATTAAATAGCTTTACATCTGCTAAATTTATGACATAAACCAACACAGACATGTTCCTGTTTTTAGTATTTTACATCATTTTATAATGTCGCTGTTCATGTTATTTTTATTTTTTTAAATACTGTACAGTTTTCTTGTAATTTTTAATTACCGGTAATATGCTTATTTATAATTGTCTACTGTTGTACTGATAAATATCTCCTGGAGGGTAAACTATATCTTGGACTGCGGTCAAGTTAGTTTTACATTGGACATTCAAGCTCCGTGGCTTCAGCGAGACGCCACTCTCGCTGAACCTAAAAACAGGCATCCCGACCCGCCAGCCGCGTCCCCGTCTCGGTGGAGGGACAGGCTGAGAGCGGCTGACCGAAATCAGAGCGTCTGCCACGGAGTGAACAAGAAAAACACACCGCTGAAGCCGCAGAGCTCAAATGTTTACCGAGAAGTTTCTAAACTTCATCGTAAGAAATCCTTCATTTTCTATAATTACGATGTGAATATGTTAATTAAGCTGGTCAGTAAACTGACCTGGTGGTGTCCTGCTTTAACGAGTACAAAACAAATAATAAAAGTGGAATAAAGTGAGGAGCATCACTCCTTTTCATTCACTCATATACAGTATGCTGTAATATCAAAGGCTGATGTAGAATCAACTATTCTAATGTTTAAAACTTTCACCGCACTGGAGGCAAAAACACGAAGCATCAACTCACATCAGCCTCGCTGCCAAATATTATCTATCAAACAAACGCAGCCCGTGTCCTGCTCCTGCATTTGCTGAGGCCACCAAACAAACTCGTCAGGAGGAAAGGGCACTCCTGATGTCAGCTTGCTGTTCAGCTGCAGCATGTTAAAAAGCATGCTAAGATACCAGCAAGTTTAACTTCCTACCTTCAGATACAGAAGACCTTATTCTGTCAAATCATTTCTAATGAAACAACTTTTGATTATTGTTCGTATCCCTGCTGCAGATGAAAATAAAATAATCATAATGTTTTAATTCATTCAAGTTTGAAACTACATAAAGAAAACATTTTAAATTTGTGCTAAAAACCCATGAAATGTGTTACCGTTAACATTCAAGCGATATGTTTGTAAGTCACTTTTCAAAAAAACTACAAGTTAAAAATAAAATGTTTATTCTATTTTGAAAATGTACTGTAAAAACATGCAAACAGTGTATGACATGCTGTATATTTGGTTTGTTAATACAGTCAGAGGGACTGTAGGTCTAAAAGAAAGAGGAGCCACTTGTTCTAAATAAAATCAGTTATAAAAATCTGTGTCCCTGTGATGGACTGGAAACCTGTCCAGGGTGTCCCCCGCCCCTCGCACAGTGATGGCTAGATATGAGCAACAGTTTCCCCCACGACCCGAAAAGGAAGAAGCGGGTAAAAGATAATGGACGGATGGATGGATGGAAAAATCATTGTGTAATGTTTAGGTACTAACCCATTACCTATTTGGTATAGGTACTCAGTATTGGCAAGTACACAAACTGCAATACTCGTACTTGTACTCGTTATTAAAAATAACTAGTATTGGGACACCCCTATTTGAGACAAACTGTAAGATTTAAATTTTGAATCCGACTGAATGAATTGTGTGTATGTTGGGGGGGGGCGTAGCTTGTCAAACGGTGTGTGTTTGCAGGAAGATGGCAGCCAGGGAGCTGACCTATTCCTGTCTGAAGGGGGAAGTAGCTCAGTGTTTAATGTCACCACTAGGACGTGACCATGGGGGAGAGGGGGAGTAGTTGTGTGGTGCTGGTGTGGGTGTAGTAGGATTTTTTTGTTGCTCTTTTTCACCAGAAACATCAAAGTCAAGTCAAAGTCAACTTTATTGTCAGAACTGCAATATGTACAGGACATACACAGGATTGAAATTGCGTTTCTCTCAGTCCCTCGGTGCAACAGTAACCATTTCAACACTAAAACACTAAAACATTTAATAAACATAAGCATAAAATAGTAAAAGTGTAACACTGTCCTGAGTTTTTGCATAGTAGTATAAAAAGTATATAAAGTATATCTATAAAATAAACTGAAGGTTCTAGCATTGACATTGACATTGACATCAATGTTTATGAGACCAAACAGGTCTCGCTCATAAATGAGTCCTTGAGGCTCAATGAGACTAACCTCTATAAATAAAGATAGAATGAATGAAGGCTCCTCCCCCTCCTATATGATATCCAATCAGGCTGAGAGGGGTCGTGTGCCAGTGTAGCATGTTCAAGCGAATCACAACCTGTTGACTTGTTTACCGGTACTGTGAAAATGTTTTTGCTCATTGATGCATCATGCTATGAAACACCTTGTAAGTTGTAACTGTGACTTTCCATCTATTCATTGACTACAGTGACATTAGTTACATGAATGCTACAATGCTACCTGCAGATGTTGGATGCTATCATGGTGCACTAAGATTCATAACTGTCTGTAACTACCATATCCACCACTGCACCCTGTATTCACTGGTTAACTGGCATCATTAACTTCATGCAGACTCTCTCACTGGTACATTTTTATCTTTAAATCACTTCTTGGTCTGCTGCCTTCATACATCTCCTCCTACATGTCACTGCGTGAGTGCAGCTACAGCGTGCGCTCTCAGGACATGATTACATGCAGTGTTCCCTCAGTGAGGACTGAACTAGGCAAAAGGGTCTTCTCCTACTCCGCTCCTGTTTCCTGGATATCTTACAAAAAGATCTGAAGCTCTCGACCTTGACCTCTCTAAGAGGCTTTAAACATCTGTCAAGTTTCTGGCAAAAACCAATGCAGACATGTTCCTGTTTGTAGTTTCTACATCGCTTTATCATTTTTTAAATACCGTTTTTAGTTTTTTTAAATCATTTCTTCCATTTGTTTTTCACTTTAAATGCTTTTTTACGATTGTCTAATTTTATCTGTGTTCTTTGTTAAAAATAGGTATTTCTTGTAAATGAGTCCTTGAGGCTCAGTGAGACTAACCTGTATAAATAAAGATTGAATTGAATTCACCTCGACTTACTCTCCACAGCATTCACACTTTTTTCATAAAATTCACAATCAGATCTTAAATAACCCTACAGTGTCATACTTGCCAAGTGAAACAAAAAAATAATTTATGAGATTCCCATTACTGTATTCACTCAGTCACATTTATTCTAGTCATTATTAATTTGCCAGATGTTTCACACAAATCATATTTTCAGCTCATATTTTCCATTTCACCAATTTAATTTTTTATTAGTTTAATATCCAAACTGTCACTGCTAAAAGCAACAGGAAAAAATGACTACCGGTAGGTCTGATAATAGTTTTTTTGTTTGTTTGCTTTTTTTTTTTTTGCACAAAACTGCATCAACATTAAATGTGACGGTTAAATTTGATCGTTTTCTAACACTTTAGGAGGTGGAAACATCTGCTTTTATTTAAAGTAGCTTAGTTATTACTAATAACTAAGCTAAGTTTTAAAGTCTTGCTCCTGGTTAACATATTTTGCTAACATAAATTTTAAACACAGACATTAACATTATTGACTAATAACTTATTAGTCAATAATGTCTGTGTTTAAAATTTATGTTAGCAAAATATGTTAACCAGGAGCAAGACTTTAAAACTTTCATAAAGTATTGATTAGACTGACCTTTACAATTAAATAACATTTTAGGTCAACCTGATTCAAGATGGCTGCCACAGCAAATTGACGTTAGCAAACAAAAATGACTATAACTCACTCTTACAGGTAATGAGATAAAATTTAATCTGGTAGTAGCTGAGACTAATCCCCAACACATACCCCGAGTGCTACAGATAACTATTTTTTTAATATAAGGTCTCTGACATAAAAGTCAATATTTAATAACTTAATAAAAAAAAGGCAATACCATAAGTTTAAGGAATGCTGGGCTTTCAGATTGATTCATACAGTAATGGTTGAAATCTCAGTAGCCTTTGTTAATTATATTAAAAATATTGATTTACCGGGAAACTAAACAGCCACTGGCCAAAAGGATGGCCCAGCACAGAAGATCAACATCATCAGGTCAGGACTCTGCAGTCTACACTCATCTCCAGGCCAGCGGTCACTCTTTCAGGGATGAAGATGTTCACATCCTTGATAGAGAGGAACAATGGTTTGAGAGAGGAGTAAAGGAGGCCATCTTTGTGAAAAGAAACCGTCCATCATTAAACAGGGGTGGAGGCCTCCGGGTTCAACTGTCCCCCTCTTACAATGCTGTTATTGCTAGTATCACTCAGCCCCTTGTGATAATAATAATAAACTTTATTTGTATAGCACCTTCCTACAATGCCTTGCATTGACCAAGGTGCTTAACAGGATAAAAAGATGAATAAACTGGAACAATAAATCAATGAAAATAGAATAAGAAACAACAGCAATAAAAGAAGGCAATGGAAATAAAAATGCTACATACTAAAATACCAAAAGTAATAAAAGTTACACACTGAAAGCTTTTTTGAACAAGTGGGTCTTCAGTCTGGTTTTGAACAGAGTCAGATCAGAGGTGGCACGCAGCTCAAGGGGGAGACTGTTCCAGGCTTTTGGGCCGGCAACAGAAAATGACCGGTCTCCCCATTGTTTGTACCTTGAGCGAGGCACCTCCAGCAGGTGTTGACTGGCAGATCGTAAAGCTCTGCCGGGCTGATGGGCTTTCAAAAGTTCTGAGATGTAGAGAGGTGCAAGTCCATTCAGAGCTTTGAAAACAAACAGCAGCAGCTTGAACTGTATCCTGAACTGAACCGGGAGCCAGTGTAGAGAGGACAGGACAGGAGTGATGTGTTCATATTTTCGTGTGTTGGTCAAAAAGCGCGCGGCAGAGTTCTGTACAAGCTGTAAACGGGAGATGGAGGATTGATTAATACCAACATACAAAGCATTACAATAATCAAGTCTGGAGGTCACAAAGGCATGGATGGCCTTCTCCAGATCACCACGGCTGAGAAATGACTTTACTTTAGAGAGCAGACGGAGCTGAAAGAAGCTGGTCTTGACAACAGAACTGATCTGTTTATCAAACTTTAAGTTGGAGTCAAGCTGCACTCCAAGATTTCTGACCACCGGGTTGAAGTGGGGGAGGGGAAAACCAAAACTGGGACTGGGAAGGATGTTGCTGGTGTCATCAGGTGCACCAAATAAAATGCATTCAGTTTTATCTGTGTTTAGGTGGAGGAAGTTTTGAGAGAGCCAGTGCTTAATGTCATTTAAGCAGTTGACAAGAGTGTTTGAACTGAGTGAGGGGTTGGGAGTGACTGGCAGATAGATTTGTAAATCGTCTGCATACATGTGAAAAGACAGGTTATGACGTGTGATGATTGATCCTAATGGCAGCATGTAAAGAGAGAAGAGGACTGGCCCTAGAATAGATCCCTGTGGTACGCCAGAGGTCAGAGGGGTTGATGAAGAGGAGGACAGATCACCTATCATTAGGGCTGGGCGATATGGAAAAAAATCATATATCACGATATGGACTTTTTTATATCACGATAACGATATATATCACGATATATACAACACGATGCGTGTGTGTGTGTACAGGAAAAATTTGGACCAAAGTTTTTTTATTTTATTATTTTACTACAGATAGTTACAATTATAAGAATGTGAACAAAAAGAACAAGGAAATTTGGACCAAAGTAGAAACTAGATCTACCTAAGATCTACCTTAATTCAAGGAGTACGATTATGGAATGACTTAATGACAAATGTTAAGGAAGCCAAATCATTCCTTGTATTTAAGAAACTGGTAAAAAATGAATTGCTAAAAAAATATAAATGAATCTAATTTAATGTGTGATATATGTGAATTGAAAATTGACTGAGTTATTTACTTATTTTGTTATTATAGAAAATATTGTTTGAACTGTTATTAGATGAATAAGGAGCAGATTTAATAAGATTTATTCTTCATCTGCTACCTTTCATTTTATTTTTTATTTTTTTCTATTATGAATACGTTAATTGTTGTATTTCATATTATAAAATGAATAAACAAACAAACAAACAACTCCTTTTCTACTTTGGTCCAAATTTTTCCTGCAGGTGGCGGTAAAACAACAGCTGCTAATGAAACTCACGAAGAAGAAATCCGCTCTGAAGTTTGAGTAAACAAAGCAAGAAACAGAAAAGAGAAAACGTTGCGTTTGATTGCGGTTCTGTTGTGTCTCTGGTCTGTTTTGTATTGGTTAACTGGACCCGAGTTCGGACTCGGTTGGACTCTGGGTTCGTGTCCTCTGGACCCATTTTGTCTCCGAGTTTCAGCGGAGCGAAATAATGGAAGCTAACAAGGTGAGCTTCCCCCTCTTTTTGGTAAAAGTTCTTCTTGGGCTGCCTGCGCAGCTGTTTTCTCCTTGTTGAGACACCGGCTTCATGCGCCTGCGGCTCTGTTGCTCTCGAGTTTAACAACGTAAAGCATGTGTCGCAAACCCGCGCGTGCGTCAAACATAAAGCAGCGCCGTCATCTCGCAAAACCCCATATGAATCTTCTTTGCGACAAACAACCATCAGGGTGTTAACGATCCATCGTCAGGCTGATGGTCCTCCTTGATCATGTGAGCAGCTGGTTTTGACTGTCATCAGCCAACTGGTTGATCCACTGTGGGAGGGTGCTATTTATAAGACTGAGCTGAACACAGCTTCTCAGACTGAGGAAGTCTTTCGGACGAAAGACGAAACGTTTCTACATTATTTTTTTTATTTTTTTTGCTTTGTTTTGTTTTGTTTTGTTTTTTGAATGTCCAGAGGACCAGACTTAGCTTTTTTGGACTTCTTTGCGACAGTTATTTTTTTATTCTTATTTATCACGATAGAGACGATAGAAGGAAAGTAGCACGATAGACACGTTTCTATCGTCCCCACGTTATATATCGTCATATCGCACAGCCCTACCTATCATGACAGAAAAAGTTCTCCCAGTCAGGTAAGATTTGAACCACTCAAGCACAGCTCCCTGGAGGCCAACCAGCTGAGACAAGCGGTTGATTAGTACCTGATGGTCGACGGTGTCAAAAGCTGCTGAGAGGTCTAACATCACCAGCAGAGCAGGGTTTTTTGCATCCAGAGACAGAAGAATGTCATTCTGTACTTTGAGCAGTGCAGATTCAGTACTATGACGAGCTCGGAAACCTGACTGAAATTTTTCAAACAGGTTGTTGAGCTCTAGAAAAGATTGAAGTTGAATAAAAACAATCACTATAATAGCAAACAACCATCAGGTTGCTAACAATCCATTGTTAGGCTGATGGTCCTCCTTGATCATGTGAGCAGCTGGTTTCGGCTGTCATCAGCCAACTGGTTGATCCACTGTGAAAGGGTGCTATTTATAAAACTGAGCTGAATATTTTCAAATCCCGGTTAAAAACTCACTACTATTCTGTTGCTTTCAACACCAGCTGATTTGTATTTGATCGTTTTATTTATGATCTGCAATATTTTTATGTCTTTCATGTTGTACTTCATTGTGTGTGTTGACTCTTGGTTGTTTGTTTGTTTGTTCAGCACTTTAGTTTGGACTTGTTCCTGTTTAAAGTGCTTTATAAATAAAATGGTATGGTATGAATACAGCTTCTCAGACTGAGGAAGTCTTTCGGCCAAAAGACTAAACGTTTCTATAATATTTTTGCTTTGTATTGTTTTGTTTTTTGAATGTCCAGAGGACCAGACTTAGCTTTTTTAAAGTAAATAACCAACAAAAGACCTCTGAGTTGGAAAATGTTGTTTTTAAAAAGCAGCATAATGTTAAAGGATAAGAGTTGTCTCACCTTTAAATCTAGCCACGTTAGATAATTGCTTTTAAATTGCACATTCTTGATCTGTTAATTGCAAAGATTCCAGTTTTGTTTGCGTTCACACCACTACTGCAGCTCCTGGGGAGGCGTTCTCTTCTCCTCAGCTGTGGCTCATTCCCCTAATCAGCCACCTCGCTGTATTTAAGGATGGAGGCTGCTGAAGGACGATGACGTTGTCTATTAATGGTATTTAGCGAGAGGCCAGAGCTCCTAGTGCAAAGTGAGATATTGTAAATCACATTCGTTTTCTTGTGCTCTTTAAGCTCAAGACTTGCCTTCATTCATCAGCCTGAGTTTGATTTAGACCTTCACCCCAGACCAACCCTCGATCTCGAGTTCTGGTTCCTCTGGTTTTATGCACTGATTCACAGGTGAAGTCACAACTAGAATTGCTTTTTTTTTTTCCTTTATAGATGGCCTCCCTTCTCACCTTACAGCCATCCTCTCACTCCGATATGATTTTTTTAATAACAGAGAGAAAGAAAAGGAAAGACAGAAAGTAAAACAAAAAAAAACACACAACAATTATCCACAAAAAAGCACAAGGCAAACACACCCAACTTCCGTCTGCAATCCTGCAAAGTACATGACAGAACACAGCAACACATGCATAAAGACTAATAACATTAATGACCTTGCAGTAGATTTCCATAAATATACATACCATACCTACAAATATATATACAGTATACATACATATACATTCATATTCATTCATATACCCATCTACATATCTGCATATATCTACATATACATCCCTGCATCCATTTGCGTGTGGTTGTGAGCATGCATAAGTGAAAAAGTTTCCTCCAATAGAACATTCAATAGTAATCGTGAGGAATCAGAGATCCGCCCCCCCAAGGCCCGAGGCAGGCAAAGGGGCAACCAGAGCCCAAGACCCCAAGCAGGACCCCGAGCCCAGAGTCCCCAGGGCCACCCGAACAGGACGAGCCACTCACCAACTCCCCAGATCCGACCAAAGGGGAGAACAGGAGAAGCCCCACCAGTGACTACACACAATGACCCCCCGGGGTCAACAGCGACAAATTCACAGGCCCCCGCCGGAGCCCGCTGCACCAACGTAGCCCCAGGGCCGGTCACCGAGGCCCGGGCACCGGGGACGCCCACCCCTCAGGCCCAGACCCGACAGGACCAGGAGACCCGAGCCCCACCAGGCAGCCACCAGGCCGAGCCGACACACGCCCAAACGCCCAACCCCAGACAGTGAGGGCCCCAAGCACGCCCGCAGGCAAAGGAACACCCACCAGGTGGCCACGCGGCAGGAGCGCAACGTAGCCTCAGATGTATCAGAGAGGGGGCAGCCCAACTAGAACTGCTTAATCATAAAAGCAAATGGGTAATAAAAATATTAATCATTTTTGAAAGGTAACTAGAAACATGGCTAATCAAAAACTGACCCCCACATCGCCTGCTTTGAACAAAAATAAACCGGGTCCTTGTGTAAATGTTGTTGATGGCCTCTGCTTGAGATTACATTTAGGCAGAACTATAGAAAAAGTTCTTATAATTAAAAACTATAATGTGCTGTTTTACCAGAGTTTTTTCTTTCTTTCTAAAAGCAGTTGCAAAGTACCAAAAGTAATGAATGAGAATCAAAAGGGTAAAATTACATTTATACAAAAATAAAATGTAATTCTAAGCCTATTTATCCTTTTTCCCTTGGAGATGCATTTTTCTTGTCCATGTCTATCTCTGCTCCTAGAGACACGTTTTAAAAATTTCACAACCACAATTGATATTTATTGAGTCATTTTATTGGCCTTACAGAACCCATTGTCTCGGGTGACTGTTCAGCTGAAACAGGACAATCAATTTTCTCCATAAGGCAGCA
>JBBPBX010013058.1:30165-45982 GCA_038048925.1 Garcialebias charrua
TATATACTGTATATCACAAGGTAAATTAATTCAGTTTTATTTTTTGGTTCTTGTTACACCAGCTTTGTTTGGTTGTTCCAATTTATTTATGTAGGCAGTCCATTATTGATGATGACAAGTCACATGGACAATGACAGATGTACTCATCTCAGTTAAAGCTTCAGTATGTCCTCAGTGAACCAACCCATGCTTATCCCGGGTGATCTCTAGGTCAGAGGTTCATCTCATCAGCGGCAGACACGTTTCACATCATCACTGACACGCTCCTCTGTGAGAGCAGTACATATGGATAAACCAGCTGAGGATGTTCCAATATCACTAACACCTCATGGATTAGCATACTGCTGACAGGCCAGCTGTTGAACTTTTGGTCTCATCTCAGCACTGCTGATCCCTTGGCTGATGTGAAAGTTGTCAATCAACGAGTTATTTACAAGATGGGTGTGAGAGAGTTGTGCAAAAAGAGGCATATTTGTCATGTTCAGATCAAAGACAAAGAGCAGCATTGTTGTTTTAGGAATATCAGACTTGAGCTGTGTCAGGCCCAGACACACAATCAAGTGGCGCAGCGGTAATCTGGGGATATTTTGGACACCAGACAGAAACATCAGGGACTGAAGTGGTTTCCGTGCCAGTCTCAGAGCATCGGATATAATCCACACTCGCACATGTTTGTGCGTGCAAACATAAACACCCTGAATGTCAGAGGGTTTAGGACGAATGGCATCCCACTGAATGCAGATGATCAGAAAGACAGAAAATATCACAATATCTGTTTACGTAACTATACATCTTAAATTAAGATGTGATGTCCTTTCAATTTGGAAAACATCTAATATTTTCCCTCCCTCAATCCACCCCTCCATTCATCCATCCATTTTTTTTACCCACTTCTTCCTTTTTAGGTCGCAGGGGTCACTGGTGCCCATATCCAGCTATCTCTGTGCGAGAGGCGGGGGACATCCTGGACAGGTCTCATGTCCATCACGAGGCCACATGGAGACAAACAAACATTCACTCTCTCACTCACTCCTAGGAACATTTAAGAGTTACCAGTCAGCCTAACATGCATGTTTTTGGTCTGTGGGAAGAAACTGAAGTACCCAGAGAAAACCCATATATGCATGGAGAGAACATGCAAACTCCACCCAGAAAGGTCCCCGGATTTGATCCGGCATTCTTCTCGATGAGATGCTGCAGCTGCGCCACCATGCCACCCCCCTTGGAGAAAGATCATTCATGATAAATATTTTGTTTGTGAGGGATCTAATATTTATCAGTTCCAAATGGGTAGAGTTCCAAACAGTTTGCTGAGATCATGACCGAGCAAGTGGAGTTTTTCGGAGCTTAGCCCTGTTTATGGGTCCTAACGTGCCAGCAGTGGGGGAGTGGGCAGTTGGCATTGGTGACAACAGGCTGGAGCCAACAGTAGTAGTCCTTAGTGAGTCAGTAGTGAGCGCCATCGGTGTTCGCTTCCTGGAACCGGAGTTTGAGGGTGCATTCACAGCAGCCCTGTTTAGTCCACTTTAATTGAACTCTAGTCCATTTGTCTAGAAAGTCTGGTTTGTTTGGGAATGTGTGAATGTGCAATTGAACTCTGATATGGACCAAATAAGCAAACTCTGGTCCACTTAAAAACCTAGGTCTCGGTTCAGTTGAAGTGAACTCTGGCGTGGTTCGAATGCAGTGTGAATGCAAGCGAACCGGAGGCTGCTCCAAAAGCAGGAAGTGGACTACAACGCAGGACAAACAATTGTGCATTTCTCTTACCTCATACGAAGCCGTCAGCCGCCTTGTGTGAACAACAACATTCTCCATGGTCTACTGCCTCATCTTCCACTCATGCTGTCCATTGTTGAAAAATGACAAAACAGAAATCCTAAAACCGCTAAAATTTGACACCACTCCATTTTTGTTTTTATTTCCAGATGAAGAAGAAGTGTCTTCTTCAGAGGTTTTTGTGTCATTTCCTTTAGTAGTTCTTGGTGCAGTGCCACCACAGGCAAGGTGGGAGCGAACAGGTTGGCTCAATTGACTCAGTGCAGTGTGAATGCAAACTGCACCAGCTGAAAGGTAAACAAATGTTCTGAATATTGGTCCCCCAACCGAACCGAGTCTACCAGACTATCAGGAGTTAAAACACCCTGACATGAAGTTCTCCTCTCCTACCACGTCTCTGGTGGCGGCTCCTGGACTGCAGCGCAGCAAGAGAACACAGACAGGTAGGGACTGAGGCAATGTGGGGCGGCAGTGGCTTTGATTGTTTACCACAGCTGATTGAAAAGTTCTTCACAATTTCTCCAATATTTAAAAGGGCCTGGCAGTCATACATTAGTAGCATTGGCATAGTTCTGACTAAAGGCAAAAAGGAAGATAGAAAAAACAGGATCACAAACAACTTGAGCAACAGAGGTGGACGCCGTTCCAGACACAACAGCGCCTTCTTGTCAGTGCCATATTTGATTGTTGTGTCAGTTTAGAACAACTGCCTACAACTGCCATGCTTGTTAGCAAAATATACCACGTGGCACTGGAGGAATTTCAATGAAACTTGCAGAAAATGATCATTGGGTGTGCATCCACAACCAGTTAACTTTCAGACTCCTTCCATTTCATAATGGCCAATACTGTGCTAAAAGTTGGTGTGATCGTTATTAATAATTTTTTTAAATAACCCGTGAGACTGTGCACAACATTATGCTCAGGGTTTGACCAAAACAGGTAACATCACCATTTCTCAACATAACATGAATAGTCTTAAACGCTGCCCTGATATTCATTCCTTTAAGGAGGTCTTTCATTACATGAGTCTTACAGAAAATAATACTTTGTGTGTGTGAAAAAGAAAATTAGCTTGCTTATATATTTGTACATTCTTGTTATCTCTAGATTTCTGAAAGTACAACCTTGGTTTCATTGGTACTTTGGTTAAATTTAGTTTCCACCTGAGATGGACCCCTGGGGCCTGTCCTCCTTGGCTTCAGCACCAATTTCACTGTGATTAACGCACAGCTTTGTCAACAGCCACTTGTCCAGTTCTCTTGGAAGAGAAAGCCTTAATAAACCCACCAGGGGAACTGGGGAAAAATGGGAACTGCTGAGAAAACAGGCGAGTGATAGATGAGCTGAAAAAGTTTGCTTCTATTCCAAACTTTTATGACAGTGTGTTTCCTGTATATTAATAACTGTCTTCTGTTCTTGTAAAGGTAATGCTCCCTAAGTCCAGTAAATCAGTGTTTAAATATTCATCACTGAGCTAAGATGGAAGTGAAAGCAGCAAAAAGTCAGAGTATTTCATGGATATTCTTAGCCAGCAATTATTCTCAGCATGTGAGTTTCTTACTTCAATATTCTCAGCTCTACTTGCACAATAAAGGTAGTCTGCTTTTTGACCATGTTATTCATTACATGCTGTTTTTTTCATCCAGTTAATTCCTGGAAAATATATTTAAAAAAATATTATATCTGTATATACAGGTACTTATATTTTTTTAAGTGGAACATGAATGGCATTGATCTTTTGAAAGATCTCCTGAAGCGTTCTTTCAGACTCATCTGTTTTGTAATTGGTTCGGTATGTTCGATCGTGTGAACTTCTTCACACCTGGGAGCTTTCTAGTTCAACCTGAGTTGTGTCTTTTATCCATTTGGCAGCAAATTAGACCAGAAGGTCCAAGTTCAGTGACTGGCTTTTCTTTAATTTCTCTCTTTAAGAAAGAAGGGAAGAAGTTCTTGCCCATATCTGTGTGTGTATGTGTTTGCATGAGTGCCATAACTCAGCCAGTCATACAGATATTGACCTAAATTGACCTTTTTGTGGTGTTATTGAATCATTCACAATTCATACTGTGAACATATCTCACAATAATCCAACAAAGTTAAGTCAGGTCCTCTGGTCAGTTTCGTTTTGTTGAAACGTTTCATCTTTCATCAAAAAGATTTCATCAGTCTGAGGAGCCACAAAAAACTCAGCCTTATAAATAGCGCCTTACATAGTGGGTCAACCTAAGTAATGTTTTGAATCACTTTGGCCATGATTGCCTCAAAAGAGTAAGCGGGGGAGAGGGCACACTCCAGAAACCATCTTAGCGCCATCAAACTGGTTGACCCACTATGTAAGGTGCTATTTATAAGGCTGAGTTTGTTGTGGCTCCTTGGATGAAGTCTTTTGGATGGAAGATGAAACGTTTCAACAAAAAGAAACCGTCCAGAGGACCTGACTTAATTTTGTTGGATTTATCTACCTGGATTATTGAGCATGAACTTTGATATCTCACAATAATGTTATTTTAAAAGGTTTAATCAAAACAGCTGTAAATCTGGATCTGGAGTTTCTCCGGATTGTCCTAACATCTTAGGATAAAAAACATGTTCATCATCTTTATCGATAATATATGAGTTCTAGATCTGGAGCTGGAAAGTACAGCTAATTGACTCAGAGGTTCCTGGTAAAAAACACTGTGCCCCAGTTTACAGGCACTGGTCTGTGTGCTGATGTTTGTGTTTGAATACAGCATGATGTGCTGCTTAAGTAAGAGCACAGCAGAGTCATGTTACTCTGAGTGGGATTCTCCACTACTCAGAGTCAGCTTCACTCTGAAGTAGGGAAGTAGGGATGCACCAGTACAGCTTTTTTTCCAAACTGGGGACAAGAGCTGATACATAGCACCAATACAAATTCCATTACCCTTCTTTGAATTTTTAGAACCTCTAATTACAACTTTGATACATTTCTAACATGATCGGTAGAGAGTTGAACCCAGAATACAGACAGACATGGAGGAACTCGAGTGTAAAATAAAGAAAACTGATTTATTCAACAAAACACAAAAACAAAGGCTGCCATGGCAGCAAAGCTTACAGCAAGTAATCTTCACAAGGAGACACGGAGGAACAGACCATGACAGGCTGCGGAAAGCACAATCCACGAATGAGGGACAAACAGAATGAGACATTATTTAAAGACTAAACTACAGAGAGGGAATAATAAACACCTGAGGAGGACAATCAGGAGCAGGTGAGAGTGGGAGGAGCCAGCAACAAGAGGAGAGAAACACAGGAACAAACAGACTCAGTGAACTAAGCAAAAATAATCACAAGTGGACATAAACACCACAAAACACACAGATTATTTTCCTTCATTCAACCTTTATTTAGTCAGGTAAATCTTATTGTACCTCATGGGTACAATATATATTTGGGCAGCACGGTGGCACAACTGGTAGAGCTGCTGCCTCTCAGCGAGAAGGTTGCCGGTTCAAATCCCGGTCCGGGGGCCTTTCTGGGTGGAGTTTGCATGTTCTCCCCGTGCATGCGTGGGTTTCCTCCGGGTACTCCGGTTTCCTCCCACAGACCAAAAACATGCACGTTAG
Source organism: Garcialebias charrua (assembly GCA_038048925.1). Classification (NCBI taxonomy): domain Eukaryota; kingdom Metazoa; phylum Chordata; class Actinopteri; order Cyprinodontiformes; family Rivulidae; genus Garcialebias; species Garcialebias charrua. The sequence goes on from JBBPBX010013058.1 coordinate 35,538, forward strand.
GCTGATTGGTGACTCTAAATTGACCCTAGGTGTGAGTGTGAGAGTGGATGGTTGTTTGGTGTGAGTGAGACAGGTCCCTCTTGTAAATGAGTCCCCATGACTCAACGAGTCTAGCCTGTATAAATAAAGGTTGAATGAATAAATGAATGGGCTCATTTACGAAAGCGACCTGCTAAAACTAAAGAACGATGAACAGCAATGGTAGAATTTCCTTAAACAATAAACAATAAACAAACAATAAACAATAGAAAACAAAAAAGAGAAAAAACAAAAGAAAGAAATACTTTTTTTTTTAAACAAAGTATCAAAAAACGAGCAAAACATAAGGTAGACGTATAAAATCAAAGACAGGAACAAATCTGCATTGGTTTTTGCCAGGATTCCAACAGATTCTGAAAACCATTTAGAGAAGTCAAGGTCGAGAGCTTCAGATCTTTTTGTAAGATATTCCATGAAGCAGGAGCAGAGTAGGAGAAGGCCCTTTTTCCAAGTTCAGTCCTCACTGACGGAACACTGCAGGTAATCATGTCCTGAGAGCGCACGCTGTAGCTGCACTCACGCAAAGACATGTAGGAGGAGATGTATGAGGGCAGCAGACCAAGAAGTGATTTAAAGATGAAAATGTACCAGTGGAAGAGTCTGCGTGAGGTTAAAGCTGCTATATGTAACTTTTCTAACAATATATTTTTAACATATTTCTTCACTCTGTCACTAGATTGATGTTAGAGAGGTAATCTCTGAAAAAAACTAAAAAAAAATATTGTCCCCTTGCTTCTCCAGGTGGTAAATAAGCATTTCTAAAAAGAAAAAGTGACCCGCCATTTTCCAGCCAATAAAAACAAAGTTTGTAACCAGCCAATAAAAACCGAGCTTGAATTTGAATCAGCCAATAAAAACAGAGCTTGAATTTGAATTTTAACAGACCACAAGGGGGCAGAGCCATATATGGCTCTGAGGGGGAGGGATCAGAATGCTTTGCTTGTTGAAATTTTTTCTAAGTGCTGATGTTCTACAGAAACTGCAGACTGAACCTTTAATGATGTCCAGTTAACCAGTGAATACAGGGTGCAGTGGTGGGTACGATAATCACAGCCAGTTATGAATCTTAGTGCACCATGATAGACAACATCCAACATCCGCAGGGTGCTTGTAGGAGCATTCATGTAGAGAATGTCACCGTAATCAATGGAGGGAAGGAAAGTCACAGATACAAGGCGTTTCCTAACATTCAGTGTTAGACATGATTTGTTTCTGAAAAAGAAACCCAGTTTAACTTTCAGTTTCTTCACTAGGTTTTCCACGTGGAGTTTAAAAGAGAGATGTGAATCGATCAGGATACCCAGATATTTATAGGAATCAACAAACTCAATAGGGACACCATTTGAAGATAAAATCAGAGGAGGATCTGCTGGAACCGCCTTCCTATTTGAAAAAAACATCCCTTTTGTTTTATCAGCATTTAGGACAAGTTTGAGATGGAACAAATCTGACTGGATGATGTCAAAAGCGGATTGCAGTAACTGGAAAGCCTTAGCTACTGTTTTAGCTCGGCAGTAAACAACTGTATCATCAGCATAGAAATGTAAGGATGCATCAGGGATGCAGTGACCTACATTAGCTATGTAGATTGTAAAGAGAGTTGGTCCTAAAACTGAGCCTTGTGGTACACCATTTTTAACTGTTAAATAGCTGGAAGAAGTACCATTATGTTGAACACATTGCCTCCGATTGGAAAGATAGAAAACCAACCGATGGTGTGATCAGAGAAGCCGATTTCTGAGAGCTTATGACACAGGATGTTATGATCCACAGTGTCAAAAGCTTTAGACAGGTCTAAGAAAAGTGCAGGACAATAGTCCTTAGCAAAGCTGGGCACCGCTAATTAAAAAATTAGTTCCACAATTTCTAAAACGCTTATTAATTTTTTTAGGTCCACAATTTCAAAAGCACAAATGTCTTATGAAAATTAGGGGAAGCTAATCTAATCCGCTATTTATATATTTATATATTATATATATATATATTTATATATAGCCGGCAGCGTTATCAATATTTGCACTACACTGCCAACTGAAAAGTAACAAAAATGATCCTAAAAGGATGAAATTACAAAAATCAAAGGATTTATTTAATACTTTACGTACATATATTCTATTCGGCCACGAAATTAACAAAAAATAGAATGATCTTTTAATCCCTAAAACCACGTTTAAATCTCAAATACACGGGTGTGTCGCCACCGCATTTATACATGAAAGTAACCCAAATACATAAAACTAACGACTCGCCGTCGAATGGTCGACACAAAACGCACAATAAAATACTCCGGCCACGTTAATTTGGCTTGAAACAGCTGGGTTCTCTAAGGATTTCCATTAGTAACCCAGCACAACCAACCGGCAGACACAGTTAGCGTCTATAGGTAGTCAACAGATTTAATGAAAAGTAACTAAAATACAGGTAGTCCCCGACTTACGAGCGAGTTCCGTCACTAGGGGGCGCTCGTAAGTCAAAAATTCGTAAGTAGGATCACATAGTAAAAAAAAAAAAAAATTTTTTTTTTTTTTTACTTTTTTTTTTATTTTTATAAATGAATACATGTACAGTACTGGACAGTCACCAAGCACTTAGCCTATCCTAACACAGTTTTTAAAGATGAAGGAATAAGTTGAATTGTCTCCCTTTCACATAAAGGGAGCAAGCTCCCTATGGAGCCTGCAGGGAGGAGGGAGACAATTAAACTGACTCCTTCATCTTTAAAAACTGTGTTAGGATAGGCTAAGTGCTTGGTGACTGTACAGTACTGTACATTTATCTATTTATTAAGAATATACAGTATATACAGTATTTTTATTTTTTATTGTTTTTTATTTATAAATAGATAAATGTACAGTACTGTACAGTCACCAAGCACTTAGCCTATCCTAACACAGTTTTTAAAGATGAAGGAGTCAGTTTAATTGTCTCCCTCCTCCCTGCAGGCTCCATAGGGAGCTTGCTCCCTTTATGTGAAAGGGAGACAATTCAACTTATTCCTTCATCTTTAAAAACTGTGTTAGGATAGGCTAAGTGCTTGGTGACTGTCCAGTACTGTACATGTATTCATTTATAAAAATAAAAAAAAAGTAAAAAAAAAAAAAAAATTTTTTTTTTTTTTTTTTATGAGATGCATGCTCTTAAGTCCGGGACCTCGTAAGTCAGAGCGCTCGTAAGTCGGGGACTACCTGTATGTATATATATATATATATATATATATATATATATGTATATATATATATATATATATATATATTATATATATATATATATATATATATATATATATTAGGGGTGTAACGGTACGCTAAAATCACATTTCGGTTCGGTTCAACTACAAGGAGGGCTCGGTTCGGTTTATTTTCGGTACAAAAAAAGGACAAAATAAAGACTTACAAAATGTTTATTTTGAAAATATGCCAAAAATACGTTTGTATTGTATTGTAGTAATAAATAAAAGTGACCCATTTGGATGATATTTTAAATAAACAGCACTCTACAATAAAACTATATTAACAATAATAAAAATCTTAATAAATACAATAACAGTCAGGACAATAAGCAGCAACAGACTGTTTACAATCTAACTAATCAAGTTTTTGTCCAGTAACATCAGTATGGCTGTATTTGTCCTCATTACTGTACTCACAACCTCTTCTTGGTGGGACAGGTCCTGGAAAAGTTCAGAGTTCAGTTCAGTCATCACACACTTCTTAGCTACAGGTGATCTGGTCACCAGATTCAGGTGGATGTCTGTCCCTGAAGATGAAGGAGACAGCTGTTACCTCTGTCCCAGACTGGAAATAAAACACAAATAGATTAAAAATAATAAGTTAATAAGATTATGATTTTAAAGCTGTACTATGTGACTTTGTAATGTAGTCTGTAACTTTTCTAACAATATATTTTTTACATATTTCTTCACTCTGTCACTATCTACTGACAAACTGATGTTAGACAAAGTAATCTCTGAAAAAAACTATAGTCCCCTTGCTTCTCTATCAGCATTTATAAAAACACTAAAAACACAGAGTGACCCGGACAATGACCAGCCAATAAAAACAGAGTTGTTTGTCACGCCCCAACCCACGCCCCCGCCTGTCCCAGCCTCAGCGCCGCGGCTCGTTCTCATTCAAAGGTTTGCAAAGCAATGCAGGACTGTTTTGTATGTGACACAAATGTATGAAATATCCCTTCTTTATCCCAGAGCTGGACTTTTATTTTGTTTTTTTGCCAAAAGTCAAGTGATCGCTTCATCCTTCACTCACAGGAATGAGGAAATGGATTTGTCACGACTCACGAGCAAATTAAATCATGTCCAAAGTGGCTGGTGAAGCTCTGCTGATTGCAGGGTCTTTTTGTGTTGTTGGACGAGTGATTCATGGTTTTATTAAATTTTTTAAACCGTTATATTATCATATAAACACAGAACTTCGAAGCGCAGAGACAGGACATGTAGTGGGGGCGGAACATTCCAGACATTCCAGAGCTGCACTGACAGAAAGAGGAAGTCACGAGCGAATTAAATCATGTCTAACGTTGCTTCGTGAAGCTCTGATGATTTCTGCTGGTTTTTGTGTTGTTGGACAAGTGCTCTATGGTTTTATATTTTTAAAATGTTTTATTAACATATAATCACAGAATATTGAAGTGCTCCGAGCAGACACACAGCAGGGGGCGGAGCTGCAGAACTCAAGTCCAACAGAGAACGGACTGTAGCTCCCCCTCAGAGTCATATATGGCTCTGAGGGGAGGGAGCAGAATGCTTTCACCTGCTGGAAATTTTTCTAAGTCCCAGGGTACTGCAGAAACTACATAGTATCCCTTTAAATAAAAAAGATAAAAGATTATTTAGATAACAATAATAAAAGAACAATACCTCTTCTTGAACGGTTGAATCTCTCACTCATCATTATGGTAGGGCTTTGCTCCGGGGCTTGTTGACAATATCAGTTTTACAGTGTTTTTTTTCATAAAGTTCTGAACTTTTTGAGTGATGGATGTTCGTAGAGGATCAATAACTTTAAAGCCTGCACATAATAACAACATCCAACATTCAGACTTAGATTCAGAGATTTAAAAACTCAGTTTGTTTTATACTGATCTGATTTACCTGATAAAAGTAGTTTAAATGCAGCTGTTGTTGTTAGCGGTGTTGCAAGCTGCTTTTTCTTTTTTCATATTCCGATGACGTCGTGTCTCCCTCCTCCCTGCAGGCTCCATTCCCATAAAGGGAGCTAGCTCCCTTTATGTGAAAGTGAGACAATTCAACTCACTCCTTCATCTTTAAAAACTGTTAGGATAGGCTAAGTGCTTGGTGACTGTACTGTACATGTATTCATTTATAATAAAAATAATTTAAAAAAATCTTTTTTTAATCCTACTTATGAATTTTTGGCATATGAGCGGCCCGTAGGTACGGAACTCGCTTGTAAGTCGGGGACTACCTGTGTATATATATATGTGTGTGTGTATATGTATATATATATGTGTGTGTGTGTGTGTATATGTGTGTGTGTGTGTATGTATAAAACTGAAGTTAACATACAGTAGTTACTTGATTATGCTATAAAATGGCACTATGTGCCTGGAAAACGCATAATTCTGCCCTTTTTTAATTAAGTTCTTTCATCCATTCTACAGGAGGACTCTGTCTGCATTCAGGAGGCTTTGGCAGAAGAGGTCTTGAAGATCTACCTTGTGCACGACCAGGAGGGGTCAGTCACACCTACTGATGTAGGTATTGTTATTGAGGGCATTACTGTCCTTAACGACCTTGGAGATCTCAGCAGAGCCTGTTGTTATCTGTTGGGACTAGCCTATGCTCTGGACCTGAAATACCCCAAGAATCTCAAATATAGCTTTGAGGTCTTTCAAAAAATGTTCTTGGAGCTGGATCTCGGAAACCTTTCTGTCAAGGTTCAGAGACTGAAAAATCAACTCTGTGGACTCTAGATGATGACGTGTCACCAAATTGCCTCTAAAGCATATGAAATCCAAGATGGCGCCCATAAGCATGGCTGCGTGTCCACCTCTCCTGTGGGTGTTTGGAATTTTTGTGTTTTGTTCGTTCTTCATTGGAGACATAAGTACACTGCTGGTTTATGATCGGAAGCAGCTTCTGGATTTACGGTTTGCTGCCGCGGATGTCGCTGATTCGGGCCAGTATGAGCGTACTTCGGGGAGACCCCCTCTACCCCCGTTGCTCGGAGACGAGTTGCCCGTTTACCTCCGCTGCTCTTCGCACCAGCCTGCACGGAGAAATCGATCGACTCGGAGGAAGAAACGCGGCTCACGAGCTGGCCGGCTGGTGAAGCTCAGAGCCCGGCGTTCTGCCTCGCTGTCTTCAGCTGATGGTCTCGATTCTCATCGCCAGTCTCCCGCGTGCACGGACCAGGAAAACAACGGGGATCTCCGGCCGGAGCAGCTCTCTGTGGGCAGCGAGCCGCGGGGCGCTCCCCCACCAGCTGTTAGCACATCAGCTGCTAGCAGCCCATCAGCGGCTAGCTCGGATATCATCAAATTCTGTGTTGTCAACGCCCGATCTGTTTGCAACAAAACGTTCATCCTCAGGGATTACTTTGAAGAGCACGACTTGGACTTTTTCTGCATCACAGAATCGTGGATGTCGTCGGGTGAGTCCTGCGCGCTGACGGAAATAATACCACCAAACTGTTTGTTTTTTAACGACCCGCGACCATCAGGTCGTGGCGGTGGGTTATTAACTATCTTCAAATCAACTTTTGACTGTAAACAACTGTCCATTCCAGTCTCCTGCTCTAGCTTTGAGCTGACTGTGTTTGAACTCGGACATTCACCTGTAACTTTGTGTGCTCTTGTCTACCGGCCGCCTCGTTCTAAGAACTTCATCAGCGAGTTTTCTGATTTCTTGGCTGAAATTACAGCTAAATATTCTCGGGTCGTCATTTCAGGCGACTTCAACTTGCACGTGTGTTGTCCTGAGAAGCCCATGGTTAAGGACTTTTTAGATTTATTGGACTCATTTAATTTAACTCAACACGTGAACTCTCCCACGCAGCAGCGTGGACATTTGTTGGACCTTGTTTTAACATGTGATGTGACCGTTTCAAACCTTGAAATAGGAGACAATGTATTCTCAGATCATAGGCCAGTGAATTTTCAGTTTACCATCCCCCATGTTACCCCTAAAACATGCATTCCTGCACGTAAAGGCAGGAATGTTAACCATTTAACTGCCGCACGTTTCACTGAGGTTTACAACAATGACATGTTAATTCAGCCCCCGGGGTTCCTCTCCAGCACTGAGGAGCTGACAAACCAGTTTGACTCTGTTTGTTTAAAGGCTTTGGATCAAGTAGCGCCTATTAAACTGAGAAGACCAAAACTCAGGGCCGAACCGTGGCTGAATGACACGACCAGAGCGGCCAGGCAGCAATGCCGAAAGGTGGAGAGGAAGTGGAAAAAAGACAGTCTGCAGGTCTCTTTTGAGATGGTAAAAGAGAGCTGGCGCCGATATCAGAAAGCAGTGAAAACTGCTAAATCACAATACTTCTCTGATATCATTGCTGCAAACTCTCGTAACCCTCGAGTTCTGTTCTCCACCCTAAACTCTGTTCTCCACCTCACTGAACAATCACCCATGGAAGCCTCGACTGAGCTGTGCGAGAACTTCCAACATTTCTTTTTAGATAAAATCGCAACCACCAGGGCTCTCATTTCTCCTCCATCTCACGATCCATCCATCCCACCTCAATCTGTTGCTGTGTTTGAACATTTTGAACCAGTCTCTCTGTCCTCTCTAGAGCAGGTCATGTGCAACCTGAAACCATCTGGCTCCCCCTTCGATGTGGTCCCCCCTCGGCTTCTAAAGGAGGTTTTTCACACTCTAGGTCCCTCCATTCTCTCGATTGTAAATAGCAGTCTATCCTCGGGTGTGGTGCCAAAATCATTAAAACATGCTGCTGTTCAACCCCTCCTGAAAAAACCAAACCTCGACCCGTCAGTATTATCCAATTTCAGGCCTGTCTCCAGACTCCCATTTGTTTCTAAACTTCTAGAGAAAATAGTTGAGTCCCAACTAAAGTGCTTCCTGGAGGATCACGCTATCCCCGAGCTATTCCAGTCTGGCTTCAAATCCCTCCACAGCACTGAGACTGCCCTACTGAAGGTTTTTAACGACATCTTTCTATCCACAGATACTGGTGACTCTGTGCTGCTTGTCCTATTGGACCTCACATCCGCTTTCGACACCATCGACCATGAGATCCTCATTGCTAGGTTGGAGCAGTGGGTGGGCATCTCAGGATCAGCCCTAAACTGGTTCAGATCCTACCTCTCTGACAGGTCTTTTTGTGTGTCCATCAATGATTTTACTTCTGCAGTGGCGGCTCTTAAATGGGGGGTTCCGCAGGGGTCCATCCTGGGTCCTCTCTTGTTCTCCTTATACCTGCTGCCACTCGGTGCTATTTTCCGGAAACACAATATACCTTTCCACTTCTACGCTGATGACTGTCAAATCTACTTCCCCCTAAGACAAAATGGTACAGGCTCTATTCAACCTCTGCTCGACTGCCTGGCTGACATCAGGGACTGGATGGCTTTAAATTTCTTAAGCTTCAATGATAAGAAGTCTGAAGCCATATTGTTCCTTCCCAATGACACAACCTCAAACCACTGCATTGACCTGTCTGCTCTACCCCTGTCCGAAAAACAAAAAGTCAAAAATCTGGGAGTGATAATGGATCCTTCCATGAAACTCAACAGTCATGTAAACATGATCGTCAAATCCTGTTTTTTCCAGCTGAGGCGTCTGTCTAAGCTGAAGCCCATATTATCCAAAAAGCACCTGGAGACAGTGATTCACGCATTCATTACATCTAGGCTTGATTACTGCAATTCACTTCTGTTTGGCGTCAGTCAAGCCACCATTGCACGATTACAACTGGTTCAGAACGCAGCTGCCCGATTTTTAACCAGCACACGCAGAAGAGAGCACATTACACCAGTCTTGGCCTCCCTTCACTGGCTACCGGTTCATCTTCGAATCCAATTCAAAATTCTCATGTATGTCTACAAATCGCTGAACAGTCTCGCCCCCGCCTATCTCTCGGATCTGATACACCCATATGTCCCTCCACGTGCTTTGAGGTCAGAGGATCAGGTACTCTTAATAGTTCCAGAAACTCGCCTTAAGCGCAGGGGTGACAGGGCGTTCTCTGTGGCAGGCCCAAGACTCTGGAACGAGTTATAATGCCTCTTACCCACCGCACAACTGCAAACGCGCCTGCCGTCCCCTTTTTGCCGCTGGTCACGGTCCCACTGGCCACTGAACACCGTCTGATGACGTACACTAGGGGGTAGCAGAGGGAGGGGTCTCTGGCTTGTTTTCCGGGTTCAGTTGTTGTTTTAACTGCACCTCCGACGGTCTTCGATGAGATTAAAACTTTTTTTTATGTTTGGGGTGATCTACACTGGAGAGTACAGCAGCCTGTCAGCAGCAACTGTAAAAATGCCACGTTTCTTACCGGAGTTTGGTTCCAATTCCTGGAGGCTGGATCCGGTGAGTTTAAAAAGTCCGAAAAAAGTCCCGTTGTGGTTGTGTAATCAGATAGCGAGGCTCTCCCGACTGTTTGCCGGATGCGTCGAGCCGCCAGAGATCAACATTTGGGACGTCTGCGGCTCGACGGCGACGCGCGCGTGCGTGTGCAGGCTGCCACCGCGCCGCTTCGATCAGTTGAATCTCGCCGCTTCCTTGTTCCCCGTGACTCCACGCGTCTCCTCCATAGACTTTGAATGTAAACCGGTGTTATCCGGCCGCTTCGGCCGCCCGACGCCGGGGGCGGTGGGTAGGAGGCATTACTGCTGCTCATCAAACAGGCCCCCTCCCTCTCGGTTTTCAAATCCCGGTTAAAAACTCACTACTACTCCATTGCTTTCAATGCCAGCTGATTTGTATTGGATCGTTTGATTTATGATCTGCAATGTTTTTATGTTTTTCGTGTTGTACTTCATTGTCTGTGTTGCCTGTTACGTGTTTGTTTGTCCAGCACTTTGGTGTGGACATGTTCCTGTTTAAAGTGCTTTATAAATAAAATGGTATGGTATGGTAATGGTATGGTATGGTAAAGCATGGGACTTCTTAAATGGATGGGCACATTCATTCAAAACTTTAGTTAATGGTTTACAGTTAAAATGTACTTCAGTACATGATCTGTCAAAAAAATAATTCCATACAAGTCATTTGCCTGAGGGCCTGTCTGACCTAGTTCATGTGTCATGTCATTTCAGTCAGATTGAAGACTTTTATATGTTAAATTTTTTTACTTCACTACATGAGCATTATTTTCAAAATCATTTTGTGTGTATATATATATATATATATATATATATGTATATATGTATATAATATATATATATATACACTATAT
>JBBPBX010013059.1:0-33117 GCA_038048925.1 Garcialebias charrua
TGACGGACCGACACAGGTCACATGACCTGAGGTCAACTGACGGACCGACATAGGTCACACGACATGAAGTCAACTGATGGACCGACACAGGTCACATGACCTGAGGTCAACTGACGGACCGACACAGGTCACATGACCCGAGGTCAACTGACGGACCGACACAGGTCACATGACCCGAGGTCAACTGACGGACCGACACAGGTCACATGACCTGAGGTCAACTGACGGACCGACATAGGTCACACGACATGAAGTCAACTGATGGACCGACACAGGTCACACGACATGAAGTCAACTGATAGACCGACACATGTCACACGACATGAAGTCAACTGATGGACCGACACAGGTCACATGACCTGAGGTCAACTGACGGACTGACACAGGTCACATGACCTGAGGTCAACTGACAAAACAACACAGTTCACACGACATGAAGGCAACTGACGGACCGACACAGGTCACATGACCTGAGGTAAACTGACGGACCGACACAGGTCACATGACCTGAGGTCAACTGACGGACCGACATAGGTCACACGACATGAGGTCAACTGACGGACTGACACAGGTCACATGACCTGAGGTCAACTGATGGACCGACATAGGTCACATGACCTGAGGTCAACTGACGGACCGACACAGGTCACATGACCTGAGGTCAACTGACGGACCGACACAGGTCACACGACATGAAGTCAACTGACGGACCGACACAGGTCACATGACCTGAGGTCAACTGATGGACCGACATAGGTCACATGACCTGAGGTCAACTGACGGACCGACACAGGTCACATGACCTGAGGTCAAGTGACGGACCAACACAGGTCACATGACCTGAGGTCAACTGACAAAACGACACAGGTCACACGACATGAAGTCAACAAACGGACCGACATAGGTCACATGACCTGAGGTAAACTGACGGACCGACACAGGTAACATGACCTGAGGTCAACTGACATACCGGTATAATGGACCAGATTGCACATTTATATACGGTGCGGCCCATTGCCGTGTTCTACAACATGCTTGACCTGGCAGCGATAAATGTTTATGTGTTATACAAGGCCTGCACTGGGTCCAAGGATTTTGGACTGAGGGGTAGGGGGTGGGGGGTGTAGGTGTACAATTAATGGGTCTTTAGTAGGGTCATTAGCATTTGAATCGACATTATTTAGCCCACTGAAAGGGACCGGGGGATTCAGAAGCCAAGTTCACTTGCGCAAAAAAGCGCAGCCTTAGTCAAAGTAGTGTTAAAACCAGTTTAAACCATTCTTTACAACTGCTATCTGATGCAGTCAACAATTTTCTATATTTTCCCTTCTGTAGGGCATTTTTCCCAAATTAAACTCACCACATTACTTTTGCCCGTTTTGTCATTTATTTCTTCTATTTTCTTTAAAAGCTGTTTTTCCTGTTTTCGGTCCTGCATTGATATGGTTATCGCTTGTATTATAATCTTTTTTTGTTCTTCTATGGGTTTAAATGATGCGCTCTCGCACTTCTGGCTAAAGCTCCCTTCCATCTCAGTTTTTATATCTTTGTCCATTCTCACAGTAAAACATGCACACCCCACACCCTATTAATCTTTATTGTTACAAGAACCAGGACTCAGTGAATACACGGGTGCCTTCCACACTGGAAGGGTCAGAAAGACTGAGCGTTCCTTATGGCGAGTCAGCCCCCTGATTCTTTTCCCCGTGTACCACTCCGGAACTTTTCTCTTTCTTTTTCTCACACACACACACGTTGGCCTTATTTTTCAATGGGACAAACAACATACAAGACAGACCAGCTTGCGCTGACCTTATGATTCACAGGACAGACAACATGTAAGACGGACCAACCCAACAGTCACGCGAGACTCTGACACCAGAAAACTTCAGCAATGAAAAAAAATTTTTTTTTAGAACCTTTTGAGTGTAAAATAAGATTGGTATGTGTGTTGACTCCTCACGTAAGAAACCTCATTAATTTAGAACATGAAAAAGATTTAGTATTCTGTGACTAATTTATTCTATTTTATTTAACTGGTCCAAGTTTGGAACTCTTATCGGATTATTTTATCAGCGAATGTTAGCGCGTTTATTTCAAACTCTCACCCCAGTCCCGCACTTTACTTATTTAGTCTCAAATTATAAGTAAGTCTAAATTGTCACTGTTTTAAGCTAGCCACTAACCTAGCAAGTTTACAGTTTAACTTGGTCTTCAGAGTTACAGGAAACAGCGGCGGATAAATTATTTATTTATCCTAAAACCCCGAATCCCTCTGTTCCAGAAGCCCGTCGGCTTTTGGGAGGCGCGACCACTGCGTGTTTTTACCTGGGACTTGGGTATTATTATTTTACTTTACGTATACATACACTTACTCGTTTTATTTCCTTATTTTGGAGTCCAACACACTGAGTTTAAATTTGCCTATAAAATTCCAATCACAGATTTCGTTTAAACAGGAATCTGCCTACCTTTTTTGTTGAGGTGACCGGTCACTGATCAGTGTTCTGGACTCGTGCTGTCCCTTCCTGTCCGCGTGCAACCAATCTCGGTGGGACCTCCAAAATTGTCGGCGTTGCTCTTTATTCGCCCAGAGCTCGTTGTTTGGTTTCACTTTGGATAGAAAAGAGATACACTGAAAAATGACAGACGCGCACTTTAAAGTTCCAAAACCAGTTTTAATTATTCATAAGTTTAAAAGTCACAGAATACATTTGTTATATTTTATAAGCCATATATATGATCCAAATGAGAAGACAGAGAGAGAGAGAGAGAGAGAGAGAGAGAGAGAGAGAGAGAGAGAGAGAGAGAGAAAGAGAGATAAAACAAAGAGAACATGAATGCGCATTCAAGGAGACAAGGCCATACAACCTGAAAGTTACTCCCTCGTGGCTTCTTCCTGCGTTGTCTGATGGAGGAGGGAAACTTATACTTTTATACTCTTCTGTGGGGCGTTTTCTGCTCTCAACCAATAAGAGAAGTTCTGCTTTGTTTTCTTGTAGGGTGTTACCTGCTTTAACCAATAAGAGCAGTTTTGCTTTGTTCTCTTGTAGGGTGTTTTGTTTTCTTGTAGGGTGTTGCCTGCTTCTCAACTGATAAGAGGAGTTTTGTTTCAGAGACTGTTGCCTCTCCTCAACTACCAGAAGCTTCTATCTTAAAAACAGGAATTTTCCATTGCTTGTTTCAGCTTATAGAGTTGCGTTTTAAGAGGGAATGATAATATTCATTCATTCATTCAACCTTTATTTATACAGGCTAGCCTCAGCATAGTTCTATATGTTACACAGTTCTGATTTAAACTAGTACACCACTATTAATACACAAGTGTTTTATAATCCAGGTATTAACTGTTTTACAAATGTTTATGCAATCATGTCTTATTTTGTCTTAAAGTAGCTTACACAACATTATAAATCTACACACTTTTAGATCCATCAAATAAAACAGGTTCAGGGAATGGATGCATTTTGTACCTGACCTGATCCACACAGGCCACCACACATAGATTAAGCTGTTCTGATCCCTCTCTGGCTAAGCAAACATGCAGAACCAGAGAGGCCAGGACAGACACAATGGTCATTTGAGTAGCATTAGGACAGAACTGTGTTCATGCTCACAATTCTCTGTTTAACCTGTACCTGTGTCTTTTTAATAAATCTTTATCATTCCACAGAAATGAAAACACGAAGACAAAAATAAATTTTATTTCACAACACAATATATTTTGCATGTGAATTCCATAGTGACACATAAAATATGGTTGTATATTGTGTTTGTTTTTGCAGACAAGTAGGTGGCTGCAACCATGTTGGAAATACATTCTAAACCAACCTGCACCCAGTTACCTTGTACATGGAAGAGACAGCCCAAAAACAAACTGCACCTGCTACTTGGGATGAGCTGCAAGTTTTAAAGTGAGTTTAATCAGTGTTCCTGAATATTACGCTTATAACACAAATACCCAGAAAGGTGACTTTCAGTCAAACTTCACCAACAACTGGAATAATACAATATAACTTATTTTGTCTTATTCCAGTCAAAAAACTATTCAACATTGTACAATTGTAGTTTATTGTATTGTGTTAATTATTGTGGTTTTCTAGTGGCACTAGATAATAAATAAATGCAATGACATATGTACAGTTTTAAATGTTTTCTACAATTGTAAGATCTGGAATAGTTTTTGGACATTTTTTAAAAAACACTTCTACAAACAGATTTGCTAATATGTGTTCAATATCAACCACATTTTTAATGTTGGTGCCATTTAAGACATGACATCGGCGTCGAGAAGGTTTCCAGAAGAACGCTGAACAGCCTGCGTTTTGACCCACGACATCCTGATGACCGAAATGAGCCCATCACTGCTGGTCTTCACAAGGACATTTTGAGCGTGGAGCCATTGTTGACCTATTGCAGGTTGTAGACTAGTAAAGATTAAAAACCACTAACGCTTATCTGTATGTTTCTTTAATTCCTTTATTTTGTCTAGATTTTAAAGCTTCGTGTTTTTTTCTTTTGAGGTATGCTGTAACCTTGGCTGCGGTTTCTCGATCCAGACCCTCTGGCAGATGATGCTGACGACCGCGGCCCCTGTCCAGTCTCCACACCATCAGAGAGACCTGCCAGAAGTTCAAAACATCTTTAAATGTCTCACAAGCACAATCAGTGACCGGCTGGCCATCAACAGGTCTGGGACAGTCCGTCTGTTAGAGATAAAAAATCCAGCAAATTTTTGGGATGCGACAAACATGTACTTCAAGCATCACACTGAACAGAAAACATGCTTATTACACTCAGATTCAATGCCAGCTGTACTCCTACGAAGTATCAGAGTGTAGAAACAGTGAAGGCAGACTTTTCTTTCATGCAGAAGCTGCTATCCAAAACTGAAGGTTTTATCTGGAGAAATTGTGAAGTTCCCCGTGATGTTTTTGCACAATGTCAAGATGATTACAACAGAAGCTTTTCTCATTTTACTGATTAAAATACAGCTGAAGTTTGCACATTATCAAGATGTTTCTACCAGTTTTTTTGGGTAAGAAAATAAATAAATGGCTTCATTTTTATTTCAATTATTACATTAAATGATTGCACACATTCTGTATTTTGCATGGAAAATAAAGTTAATGGCCAAAGTCGGAATGACAAGAGGAAAACCGTTACCTTGCATATGGGGGCTTGAAAAAGAGTCACGTAAGCACAGGTGTGTATGATGTCCTCCAGAATCGGGTGCAGGTCCCATCCAGAAGATGGAAAGATTTTATTCGGCCAATCAGTCGCTCCACATGAACGCACACTTCAGCGCGATTTGTCTGGTCTGCTCCACCTGTAAATGTGATGAAGAACAGCTTCTGTCATTTTTGAAGACAAATATGAAGACCTCAAAACACAATAAACAAAACAGTCTTATGTATAGTTAAACTGTATGCTTATACACACAGAGCAATGAATGGTTAACTTCACTGTCACCCACACACACACACACACACACCTCTTGCATGTGCGTGCATTAGTTTTGACCCATAACATACAAAGGACGATGTATTACAAAAATGAAATGTCGAGGAATAGGCAGATACAGGGTTTTCATTAAAACTAGTGACAACTGCATCTTTTTTTCAGATGAATTATGATGAAATGCCTCTATGCAATGTATCATTTGCATGAACTTGTAATTTAAACCTAACACATTATTTAGAGCATTTAATTTTTCAGTAGCAACCTCAGTTTGAGCATATATGCCATAAGATTTTCAGAATTGCCTTTATGCTAGCAATGTGTATATTCCTTTCCAACTGAGAAATATTATTATACAATTAATACTTGAGATACGTACATAAGTTATTTTTTATCAACACTAATTCCATTTACCGGTAATCATTTTTTTTCTCGCATTTCTTCTCATTTCACTCTATCGGTATATGTTTGATGAGAGGATGATTGCTCCTTTTTTTCTGTGACAGCAAAACAAATGCTCCCAGCAAAACTGTGCTATTAATTTACAGAAACAGAGAAATGGCCGACATGTTTTCAGACACAGTGCTGTCAGACCTCAAATAATGTAAAAAAAAAACAAAAAAAACATGTCTGTCTTGTGGAATCTACTGTATATTATTTCAACCCAGAAAGAGTTCAAATGATTACAGGATAACAGTGCAGTGGTCTGTTCATTTTTATACAGCTGCATGTTTGATGACATTTTACTCACCTGTTATTTCTTCAGGGGGGTTGAAGGAAGAATCTCCTTGCATGTCGCAGGTTGAAACTTCAACACAGGCAGTGGACTGAGGTACAGCGAGGCCTAGTAGAACTAGCTAGCTGCTAGCTTATCAACTGTCCAGTAGCATGTTGTTCTGCTGCGGGAGGTTGTTCTCTGTTTTGTCTTTTTCCCATATCCAAGATGTACCAGTAATGTAGGAACGTAATCCACGGAGTTTGGCCATGCCCGATAAAAAATGCCGATTACACACTTTGCTGTTTTGTGTCGGGGTGAAGTCCTGCCGGCGAAGCGCTTAAAGCCATAACTTCCTTCCTCGACTTTCCTAGAGGGACTTCATAAAACGAACAAGTCTCACCTTCTTCTTTTACTTGTTTACGTTGCCTCGAACAATTCTAAACACAATAAAAGTCATATTTCCCCACCGCTAGTGTTGGCAGTAATGAAAACACTCCGACGTTAGCCCTAGTTTCCGGTTAATTCTTGAAAAATGCGAGTGCGCATGCGCGATGACGTCAACTGGTAAAAGGTCTATTGTTGTGACTATTTTGTCATTTGATTGCAGCTTAGAAAGACTGATAGAAGTGTCTCCCAGTTATTCATTACTTAAAAGTTCATTTTTCTTTTTAATTATCTTCATAAGGTATGTGAATTATTTCAGCTGATCTAGGAAAAGATCACCACTAGCTTACAGTACTTTTTTATTTTAAAAACAATATTTGAGAAGTAACTTTAGTTGGAATTCAATTTAAATGTTTACTCCAGTTTCTGTTCAACAAGTTTATGAACAAACAAGTGAAATTTGATCTTAATTTACTTCAGCTGGTGTCATATTTTATAGTACTGGTTTGACATGTTTAACTCTATGAAATGTGAGTTTATGTAGTTTTAATTTTAAAAATATAATGTTTATTTTGTTGTTGTTTTTATTGAGACACACATTTGGAGTGTCAAAATATGAAGGATCAAATCACAGGTTGTGGCTCTGCCCACTGAACGCAACATGATCCGATTGGGTTTGACTCTGAGCACCAAATCTCACTGGTCTAGTCACTGGGAGCAACAGCTTAATGTCGACCCACGCCAACGAGACACTGCTTCGTCTTTGAGCAAAAGGCAACATGTTGGTTCTTCTGAAGACACTCAATCCCAATTTACACTACATGCGTTCCGGCTCCGGTCCGCTCCGGTCCGACCTCTGCAGCAAATACGCACCCATTATAATAAATGAGAGCGTTTACACTGGCTCCGCACGGCGGCGGCGAGCGGACGGCAGTCCGTCAAAATAGACCTCGATCCTATTTCTGCCGGACGCCGGAGCTGTGCCGGAGTCAACTTTTAAAGATTACGTCGCACCAACAGGAAAAGGAACGAGCACAACATCCGTATTTACAAAATAAAATCACCACGGGCGGACTAATCCTAGCTCTATACGGATTTATTTGTACAAAAATGCTGTCAAACTATCATTTATGACTACGCCTACAAACGCAATACAAGAAATAAAAAATAAAGTATTTCATTCTGAAATGTAATAAATCACTTCCTGTCGCTCAAACCATGTCCTGTCGCTCATTTACGAGAGATCAACAACCAAACAGCGAGGCTGTCTCTACTGTTGTTCTCCTTCTTCCACCGAATGAATTGTTTTGTTCGGACTTCATTATTTATCACTTGATTTATTGCGCAATCTCACAATTCCCGCGCATGCGTCTCGGAGCGGCGCATCCAGGCGGACCGGACCGGGGCGGAGGTAGTGTAAACTGGACTTTGAGACGCTCAGCTGCGACCTGCGGAGCGGGGCGGAGCGGAGCCGGAACGCATGTAGTGTAAATTCTGGGTCAGGAACACCAGACCTGATTCGTCCTCTGTGGTATCGATCTCAGGAGCTGAAAAATCATTTTCTGGTATACCCAAACTTCCGGGCTTACCTAGTAGCTTGAACGTTTGTGCCTGAAAATATTTTGTTTTGATAATTTCCCAGAAAGCTCTTCATCAAATTCTCAGTACTAATTTATTACCTCCATCTTGTCTAAATCAAAGTACAATCTAGATTTTTAAATTGCACTCAAACCTTTAATTTCTAGTTCATTCATAATTTTGAAACATTATTTCAGTTTTTTATACATCAGTCGTTATCTGCAATTTGCAAGAAACGTTGGAAATCACATTTCTGTTTAAAAATATATAATCATAATATTTTCCCCAACACAATTTTTAATGTTATGCAATTTATTTTTAATTATTAATAATATCAATTGTACTTTTTTCCTTTGCACTTAAGAGTAAAGACAAGCACATTATCTCTGGTTTGTGAAAAACTGAGATCAATTAATTTAAATTCCAGCTTGCTTGATTATCATTTGACAAATACATCCCCCTGTACTTCAGTTTGTTGTTTTTGAAATAATTAAGACTGTGTTCTTTCACCATCCTTTGTGATGCATTATAAGCCTATTGTCGTGGGAAAAAAATCAATACTAAGCCTGGAACTCAACTTGTATATTTTTGTGGGTTTATTATTGAGCAAATCTCGTGAGGGGAGACATTCTTACAACCAGCGTTTGATGGAAGGAATGTCTAAGGAAGAATAGAGAGTGTGACATTTTAACTTTTTTGAGAGAACAGTCAGAACATTCATCAATACAAATGTCAAATGATGAAGCCAGCCATAGTCAGAGGACTAGATATGCCAGAAAACATGTAGACATTTGTATCAGTGAAAGGACTGTATGACATTGGATTCAGCATCTTGTAAAGTCATGTCATTTAATCTTTGTTTCAGTGTCATACATACCATAAATAAGGGTACATTGAAAAGATCAATGCGAAACAATGGTGCATCTGGTAATACAAATTTGTGTCCCAGGGAGTTTTTTCCTCAACAAGAACACCAACGAAACATTGTCAGCAGATAAAATTGTAGTCCAGTAAATAGCTTGGATAGGCCTATTTCTCTTTCACACATACAAACAAAGTTATTGTTTCGGCGTAGCTCATTTCTCAACTCAAGGCAATATTCAGCTTCGCAATTACAAGATATACAGTAGTCCATCAATTATTGCGGGGTTTACAATCTAACCCCCCACCCCCCATCCCGCCGCGATAGGTGAAAAACAGCAAAGATGGAATGTTATATTTATTTTAGTATTTATATGAATTTCAAGGCTTTATAATTTTCACAACATACGTACATGTACTGCACAGTAGCTACTGCAAAATTTTATGTGGGTACTCACTACCTTTGGTCCATTTCTGGTCAGGTTCTTATTGGCTCTGTGCCGCTATTGAGCACCAGATGTTTTTGGAGAGTGTCGTACCATCGGACAGCCAGCACAAAACCACGCAATGGTCTTGATCAAATCCAAATAATCAAGAGGGATCCGGCTTTAAAAAGTCTGGGTGAGCTCCGGAAAAGACACCGGACCTACAAGCAATGCCTCTTCGCTCAAGAGGTTTTGTGGGCTGGCAAGCAGCAGTCAAATTGACGGATGAGGCTGGAAGTAGCCTTGGTCTGGTTCTGATGGGCTCTCTGCATCCACTGAGCACCTGATGTCACTATGATTAATGACCAAACTTTTTAGTCAGGTTCGGATCGGATCAAAACTCTCCCTCCATTTTGGCAGAAAGCAGCAGCTGGAACACAGTTGGCTTCTGGGTAGTGTAGTTCTTTGGCTGACATTACAGTGTAGGAATGTTGAAAGAAATTTACAAGAAAGCAGTGGCCGGAAGCACTGTTGGCTTCTGGGTAGTGTAGTTGTTTTGACTGATGTTACAGTAGATTTATTGAAAGAAAACTACAAAATAGTGGCATCTGTCCTAAGCTTTTTTTCATTAACATTTTATCCCATAACGTCCCAATCACGTGAGTAATATTAAAGTTGACAATCATTGAAAAACTGTGAAAGAGCGAGTCCGTGAAAGTCAGACTGCAAAGTAGCAAAAGAGTACTGTACATCAGTTTACACTAGCGATTGAACGAGTACATCATATTTAAACTCGACATTAACATAATAATACTCGAGTAGAGCTCGAGTAGTTGATGATGTCATTGGATCTCAAGATGCAAAAAATAATTAACTAATTAAAACAGCAAAAAAAAAAGTTATTTATTATTCACAAAAAAAGACCAACAAAACATTGGGAACATATATTAGGCTCCTACCATTTATCTTACAGTAAATAAGTCACAGGAAACCCCAAACTGATAGTTATTATTATTAAGATGCAAAAGTGAAAGAAACGTGTGGCACGTCAAAAACAAAACTAAAAACAGTGAGGCGGTTGACCACCCTGCACCACCGCCTGTGGTGCTGCACATTAGGTTTAGTTTTAGAGATTAATATGTTAATATGTTTTTATAGGTTTAGAGATTGATATTTTTTACCTTTTATTTGTGAAACCAGGTCAGAGGAAGCTGGTTCTGGTTTGGTCATTGGACCCGGTGTTACACCACATTCTGTGACCTGCAACAGTGCATGCAACACCGCCCCCTATGGTCACAATATACGGTGGTCACAGAATATGGTGTAACACCGGTTTTGCAACGTGCTCCAAACAGGAAGTTGATTCATTTTCTGTTCTGCAACTGCGACGTGATGACGTCACTACGAATACTCAATGTGAAATTAAAAAAAACCCTCAATAGATGTCCCAGGAATCGATGTGCAGATCATTACTCGAGTAGTCTGTTAAAGCCCTACTTCAGCATGTGACTGCCGGTGGATTCGAACCCCCCAACTCTTGCGTGGGAGGCGACTGCTCTAACCACTCTGCCACAGCCGCCCCATAGAATGAGACAAACAACCATTCAGTCTCTCATTCACAGTTAGAGACAATTTAGGGCCAGTTTACACGGCGCGTATTTTAAGTGTAACCGCTACTTTCTCTTTGCGACTTTGCTTATCGCCTACACGACGCTGCTGGCCCCCCTCTTTGACTCCGATACTTTTCTGACCCTGCTCTCAAGGTGGAAGTTTTTCGCTGACCCCCCGCTGATAATGTAAACATCTCCCGTGGAGCTTTTGTGTCAACCACATGCGCGCAGCCCGCATGCGCGGACAGTCTGACATTTCACGTGTCACGCTGCAAAATATAACAGTTTAACAATAATAAACAGTATTTATGTTGGCGTGGGAGATGTTTAAATTTATCTGAACTACAGTATCTATCTGGACTCGTTACATTTTTTAAACAGTGCGTAACGTGCTGTGAAAATGAAGACACCAGGTTTATTTTTTATTTATTTATTTATTCAGCACCACAAAGTTTACAACACAAACACTGAGAATTAAACTGAACACACTATTAAAACACGTGAACCGAACTGTAACTACGTTAATGAACTGGACTCTTGCTGTGTGTTCATCTGGACCCATCAGAACCGCCGAACCGTCTGCCTGTTTGTTGGAACGACAGCTTCTCCACCTGGCAGAAATAAATAAATAAATAAATAAAAACTCAGTTGTTGTGTGATCAAAGTAAACACAAGCAAACATTATATTAAGAACGTTGATTTACCTGCTGTAAGTCAGCTGTTTATCACGGAGTAAAGTCCGGTTCTGGTCCACTCAGCGTCTGGTGTGCAGCTTGTTAGATGAAGCGGGTCCCACTTGGTGTCAAATCTGTTGACTCTTATCCAAATTCCAGCTTTAACTTGTTGACAACAACTTGTAGTTAGCTGATTTTAGCCAGAGAGGAAAACAGACGAGGCTGTTTACCTCAGGCTGCACGCATGCGCAGTAGTGAAGGTTCCAAAAATCACAGCGCCATCTAATGGCCCAGCATGGTAACTACAGTGAAATATTGAGGACTGGGGGTGGAGGGGGAGAGAGTCGTATCCACAGAATTCAACCGTGTCAACGCAAAACTTTTCACCTAATTAACATACCCAAAACATCCGTTTCCCCCACACAGTGTCCGTGTAAACAGGGCCTTAGTCACCAATCAGCCCAACATGCATGTTTTGGTCTGTGGGAGGAAACCGGAGAAAACCCACGCATGCACGGAGAGAATATTCAAACTCCACCCAGAAAGTTACCGGGCTACGGTTTGAACCTGGGCTAACTGCTCGCTGAGAGGCGGCAGCTCTACCAACTGCGCCACAGTGCCGCATACATCAGTCCACATCATCTTACATTAAGATCAAAAAGATTAAAAAAAGAAATTTGTATGCCTCTTTTATGATTGTTGTTGTCATTGTCCACTGTCATCACTCTTTGTTGAAATCAGCTCTCTCTTGTAAATGAGTCCCCGAGGCTCAATGGAATTAACCTGCCTAAATAACGGTTGAATGAATGAAAAAAGATGAGCAAATATAAAAAATGCATTTCCATAAGACATTTATAAAGACTATTTGGGCCAGTCAGAATAAGTATTTCTGTTCTGCTCCTATATACTGTATTGGTTTAAAGCTTGTTGTTTTTTTTTCCGGCTGTCACTGTCTTTACACTATTTGACATGTTTCATTGAGCTAGCTGTAATTAGAGCAAACGTCTAGCTGTGGTAACTTTCCATCTTATCAGATGTTTGCACTGTTTCCTTCTGTTGCTGCTGCAGTCGTTCTTTTCCTTGATGGGCGATGCTCTAATCTCACACAATCGGTCAAAAGTTTTCATCTTACCCACTGTGGTGTCGGGAAAATTGCTGATGAAGCATTTTGAGTCCCGAGAGTAGGCTAAATGTTTTTTGTATTGAACTTTGTTGTATTTAGGCTAAATGTTTTAATATTTTTTGATGTTGGACATCTACCCAATAATATTAATAAAGCAGGGGTTCTCAAACTTTCTGGGTTCAAGGACCCCTTACAGGGAGAAAAAGTTTCAGGGATCCCCTCATAACCCTCATGTTTATTAAATAATATTCTTCAATTTGTCTCATTATTGCAATGGAAATATTTGTGTAACATAAATACTTGTGACCTGTTCTTTAATAGTGTTAATACAATTTGTATACTTTCAAACAATGTATTTTTCATTCAAGATACACTTGATTAACAAAAAAACAAAAAAAATTTAACTTCCATATATGACAGTTTTGAGAAAATTAACAGCATCAAAAACCACTAAGCTTTACCTGTTCACACTTCTTCTTCTTTCGGCTTTTCCCTTTTCAGGGGTCGCCACAGCGAGTCATCCTCCTCCATCTCACTCTGTCCTCACTCCATCTAATAATAAAAATGAATAAAATTTATAACACACTTTTCATTAATGAGAATCTCAAAGTGCTACAAAGTGCAACAGAATTAAATGTCAATAAAACAAGTAATAAAACAAGTAAAATCGATAACAGTATCAACTAAGATCAAAGATAGAATCATGAGGAGGCAGAGTATGCATGGTTAAAAAGAAAGGTCTTCAAGCCGCTCTTAAAGTCAACCAGTGACTGTGGAGCTCTTAGGCAGTCAGGAAGAGAGTTCCACAGGCGGGGGGCAGCCACACTGAAAGCCCGGTCTCCCATTGTCCTTAATTTGGTTCTCGGAATGTGAAGTAGATGACTGTTCTGTGACCGTAGAGACCGGGTGGATGAGTATGGTGCAAGAATGTCCTTTAGATAATCTGGTGAAGTTCCGTGTAAGCATTGATGTGTAATGAGAGCAGTTTTGTATTGAATTCTGTAGGCGACAGGAAGCCAATGAAGGTTATGGAGAATGGGTGTAATATGTTCAAATTTACGAACTCTCAACAAAATCCTTGCTGCACTGTTTTGAATATATTGAAGCTTCTGAAGGTATTTACCAGGGATTCCAATAAACAGGGAGTTGCAGTAGTCGAGCCTGGAGGAGACAAAAGCATGGACGAGTTTCTCAGCATCGGAAAAAGTTAGGGATGGGCGAAGTCTGGAGATGTTTTGAAGATGGAAGACGCAAGTTTTAAACAGACGCTTAATGTGATTTTCAAATGTAAGATGAGAGTCCATTTTATGTTTATGTTTATTAAATTTGTTCATTTTTTTTTACAAAAGAAACTATACAAGACAATCTCATAAATGATAGTGTACAAAATGTAAAAAAAATGAAAGGTAGCAGAAAGAAGAATAAATCTTATTATATCTGCCCCTTACCTCCAACAATCAGATTAAACAACAATAATCAGCCATGTAAACAATAATAATCTTCAACCAACTTTTTCCAACAATCAGATTAAACAATAATAATCTTCAACCAACAGTACAAAATGACTAACTCTTTCTAATTTTCTAACTGATACAATACACATTACGCTATTTCATATATTTTTTAACACATTTGTTTTGATCATTTTTTTAAATGTAAACATTGACTTGGCATTTTTAACTACATTCTCCAAGCCATTCCATAATCTAATTCCCTGGATTGAGGTAGAACGTCCCTTCAAACTGGTTCTGAATTGTGGTTTTACAAACAACTCTGTCCCCTTAAGATTATAACAACTTTGTCTTTTAACAAAGTGCATTTGGATATTTAAAGGTAATGCATTATTTTGAGCTCTATACATAACTGATAAAATATTATTTTTATTCCAAGATTTTTAACAGAGGGGGATGTCTTGTCCAGAAAAGGAAATTGTTGTTATAGTAGATGTCTGTACCTGGTGAGGGGTGCCAATCAGTATGGCCTCAGTCTTGGAGCAGTTTAATTGAAGAAAGTTCTGATTCATCCATGCCCTTATTTCCTCCAGGCAGGCAGAGAGGGCAGTGAGTGAAGATGGAGATGACAATGGGGAAGATGAGGAGGCTCCAGTCCTGATGTAAAGTTGTGTATCGTCGGCATAACAGTGAAAAGAAATGTTGAACTGATTAATAATTTGACCTAAAGGCAGCATGTAAAGGGAAAACAGCAGGGGCCCCAGAACTGACCCCTGAGGGACACCACAGGAGACACAGACTGTCTGGGACGTGGCGTTGCCAAGACTAACACATTCCAGCCTATCGGAGAGGAAAGATTTGAACCAGTCCAGGACAGTGTCACAGAGACCGACCTCCACATGAAGACGGTGGAGGAGGATACTATGGTCCACAGTGTCGAAAGCTGCAGTGAGGTCAAGGAGGACAAGGATGGAGGGAGAACCAGTGTCAGCAGCCATGAGGACATCATTGGTAACTCTCAGCAATGCAGTCTCAGTACTGTGAGCTGCCCTGAATCCAGACTGGAACTTCTCATACAGGGAGTGTTGCTGTAGGTGGTCCTGCAGCTGAGCAGCAACTGCTTTTTCCAGCACTTTAGACAGAAAAGGGAGGTGTGAAATTGGGCGGTAATTAGAAAAAATGTCGGGATCCAAATTGGATTTTTTTCAGAAGAGGCCTAATGATGGCAGTTTTTAGAGGCAGTGGAACATGACCAGATTGTAGAGATTGATTTATTATTTGAGTGATTAATCTACCTCCATGTCCTCTAACTGCATCCATATATCTCCTCTTTGGCCTTCCTCTGTCTTTTTCCTGGCAGCTGCATTTCTAACATCTTCTACCAATATACCCACTGTCCCTCCTCTGGACATGTCCAAACCATCTCAGTCTGGCCTCCCTAACTTTATCTCCCAGTTGTTCAACATGTGCTGTACCTCTGATGATCTCATTCCTGATCTTATCCATCCTTGTCACTCCTAAGGAGAACCTCAACATCTTCATTTCTGCTACTTCCAGTTCTTTCTCCTGTCTTTTTGTCCATGTCTCTGTCTCCTGTCTTTTTGTCCATGTCTCTGTCTCCAGACCATACAACATAGCTGGTCTCACCACTGTCTTGTAAACTTTTCCTTTGACCTTTGCTGACACCTTTTTGTCACAAATCACTCCTGAAACTTTTCTCCATCCACTCCATCCTGCCTGGACTCTCTTTTCACCTCTTTACCACATTCCCCATTTTCCTGGACAGTGGACCCCAAGTACTTGAAGTCCTGCACCTTTGTGACCTCTGCTCCTTGTAGCCTCACTGTTCCACCTCCTCCCTCTCATTCACACACATGTACTCTGTCTTACTACGGCTGACTTTCATTCATCTTCTTTCAAGTGAATACCTCCACCTCTCCAAGTTCTCTTCCACCTGTTCCCTGCTCTCACCACAGATCACAATGTCATCTGCAAACATCATAGTCCATGGGGATTCCTGCCTGACCTCATCTGTTAGTCGGTCCATCACCAGAGCAAACAAAAAGGGGCTCAGAGCCGATCCTTGATGCAATCCCACCTCCACCTTGAAGCTATCTGTCTTCATACATGTCCTGTACCAGTCTAACATACTTTTCTGCCACTCCAGATTTCCTCATACAATACCACACCTCCTCTCTTGACACCCTGTCATATGCTTTTTCTAAATCCACAAACACACAATGGAGTTCTTTCTGACCCTCTGTACTTCTCTATCAACATCCTCAAAGCAAAGATGGCATCTGTGGTGCTCTTTCTTGGCATGAAACCATACTGCTGCTCACAGATAGTCACCTCTTGTCTAAGCCTTCCTTCCACAACTCTCTCCCAGATCTTCATTGTGTGGCTCATCAACTTAATTCCCCTGTAGTTGCTACAACTCTGTACATCACCCTTGTTCTTAAAAATGGGAACCAGCACACTTCTTCTCCATTCTTCAGGCATTTTCTCACCCTCAAATATTCCATTAAATATTTGAGTCAAAAACCTCACTGCCACCTCTCCAAGACATTTCCAAACCTCCACTGGTATGTCATCAGGTCCTACTGCCTTCCCCTTCTTCATTCTTTTCAGAGCTTTCCGGACTTCACCCTCACCAACCTTTCCCACTTCCTGGTCCACAGTTTCTATGACCTCCACTCTTCTTTCTCTTTCATTTTACCTGTTCACACAACGAACATAATAAATGTATTGCCACTTCTTCCGATTATTACAGAAAACTGAACAGAATCATAACAGCAGTAGTCATACCAAGTAACTGTTTCATTTATAAACCAATCAATGTTGGAACGCTGGGGGGGTGGGGTTGCAATTTAGGTTAGATTTGGATGTGCAGCTAAACATACACTTGCCACAGCAAAGATGAAAGTAGTCGAACATTGTCAGAGTGATTTTGCCACGTATAAAACTATCAATTCCAGATGTTTAGGGCTAAACATTTTACCACGCCTGTTGGAGGTACGACGTATAAATATCCGTCAGTAAACTTTCTCTTGTCCCGATCAGAACTTATGATCAGGTCAAAGGTCATTTGACAAGACTTCATACACACATGCATCATTACTAAATGAAGTGTTGCATACACTTTTCATCGCACTTGCTTCAACGCCAAGGTCACGTTGTTTGCTTGATTGCTGCTAAATGACTTGTCGACACGTGTGCTGTACTTTTGTTAAATCATAAAGATTAAGAGTATCCAAAACTCATAATGTAAATGGGATAACTTCAGATTAGAATACATTTTATGGTCATTTTTCTCATAACTTTTTGCCAGCAGACAAAAGAACTGCTTTTCTATAATCCGTTTATGTAAAAATACAATTTCCAAAGGAATTTGTTGGATAATTGTTTAATGTTGTATGTAAGAGATGGTTTTCTTTTTAAAATCAGTATTCTCTTGGAAGACTTTTTACCCTTTTATTGTGTTAACAGTTATGAATAAATCAAAGGAATATGAAAGGAATTGTACATTTCAGGATAAGTTGTTTAAAAAATACATAGATTTGGCACTGTAATTTGACAAATAAATAAATAATCCTATAAACAAGTTGGGAACCTTCTGCAGTGTTTGTAACCTATGAAAGACATCACATTCTAGTACTGTTTATTATTAAGTATAATCTTTTGTGGGGTTATTGGTTACGTAAGGGTTGTATAAAACAGTTGTATGACACTTCTGAAGTTCTCCACGAATTCTGCAAACGTCTTACGAGATTCCCACTCGCAGTTTGAAGAGTTCATCTGTAAAAAGAGGACAGAGTTGAACGCAGGAGAAGGAGTGGGATAATGGAAGCATGTGCTTGTTCCCACTTGAGCGCAGGAATATTGTATATTAGTAACTGTTTATTTATGTTGTTACGTTCAGTAAATTAAGGAGGTCTGGTTTAATCTCATGAAGAAAATACTTGACTCACCATGTTATTGACCAATAGCCTTGATTCGTGCGCTTCTAGTTTTTCCAGTGTGTCCAGGGTCTGAATGATCCGGTCAGAGTTGTCTTCACACTGGGTTACGGCATGGACCAGTGCGTTGTGGAGAGTCTTCAGAGCTGCAGTTTGGCAGTTTTCCTAGTTAAAATATGCAGCATCATAAAAAGGCACAAGGAGTTTGAAAATGGTTTCTTCTTTTTTTGCCTTGTAGAGATCTGTTGTTGCGATCTGTGTTGACACCCTCTGTGTTGTTGCGGTGTGTTGTCGTGGTCTGTATTGTTTCAGTCTGTGTTGTTTCCGTCTGTGTTGTCGCCATCTGTATTGTCGCCCTCTGTGTTGTTTCCGTCTGTGTTGTTTCACTCTGTATTGTTGCAGTCTGTATCATTGTAGTATATGTTGTCACAGTCTGTGTTGTTTTGTCTGTGTTGTCCCCATGTGTGTTGACGCCCTCTGTGTTGTTGCGGTCTGTCTTGTTGTGGTCTGTATTGTTTCAGTCTGTGTTGTTGCAGTCTGTATTGTTTCCGTCTGTGTTGTCGCCATCTGTATTGTCGCCCTCTGTGTTGTTTCGGTCTGTGTTGTTGTGCTATGTGTTGTTTCAGTCTGTATTGTTGCAGTCTGTATCATTGCAGTATATGTTGTCACAGTCTGTGTTGTTTCGGTCTGTGTTGTCCCCATCTGTGTTATTGCGGTCTGTCTTGTTGTGGTCTGTATTGTTTCAGTCTGTGTTGTTGCACTCTGTATTGTTGCAGTCTGTGTTGTCGCCATCGGTGTTGTTGTGGCTTGTGTTGTTTCAGTCTGTGTTGTTGCAATCTGTATTGTTGCAGTCTGTATTGTCGCCCTCTGTGTTGTTTTGGTCTGTGTTGTTGCAGTCTGTATCATTGCAGTATACGTTGTCACAGTCTATGTTGTTTCGGTCTGTATTGTCCCCATCTGTGTTGACGCCCTCTGTGTTGTTGCGGTCTGTCTTGTTGCAGTCTGTATTGTTGCAGTCTGTGTTGTCGCCATCTGTGTTGTTGTGGCTTGTGTTGTTTCGGTCTGTGTTGTTGTGGTCTGTGTTGTTCAGTCTGTATCATTGCAGTCTATGTTGTTGCAGTCTGTGTTGTTTCGGTCTGTGTTGTTGTGGTTTGTAGCAGCGCCACATCAAGAACATGGATTTAATCTCTTACCAGTACGTTTTCCGGGGACTCGAACGTCACAGTTTCTCCCTAAAACCAAATATGTGAAGATCATTTTCAAACTCTGTCCTGAATGTTCTTTAAATATATATAGATAGACAGATAGACTGACAGATAGACAGATGGACAGATAATAGACAGACAGTATACAGTATTTGTATTTTTTGTTTTTACAGTAAACATAAATTTTAACTTACACATGAGACCTGAGCAGTTAGAAGCCTGAAGTCAAAGTCTTCATAGTTTGGCTTGACTGGATTTGTTTGAAGACATCCCAGTAAAAGCAGCATCCCGAGGGCGGCTGTGACATGGCGCTCAGCGTTCATCTTTCACCGGCTCTGCTGCAGCTTCCTGCGACAATCAGCCGTGGCTCTTTATGTCACCTGTGTTGTTCTGTTGTTCACGGTGCCAGTTTTTATGCTACAGAAAGACGTGGGCCGCTAAAGGTAAACTCGCGTAGTAATTATTTACTTATTAATCACTTTCTGTTTATTCCTCATCAACTACTTGGGGGGTGGGCGGGGGGCTAAGTAGGCACACAATACAAAGCTTATTAATGATCAAAGACATCCTGCTTGACCACAGATCTTTAGTTTCTTTTTGAGTTTTCTGTTTTAATGCACACAGTATAATAAATGTGACGTTTGTTGACGACTTCATGCAAAATGAGCACATTAGATTTACACGTTAGCTTTTTATTCAGAACTTGTTTCAAGGTTTTCTCAGTAGCAGCGGCTTCTATTAATTTACCTGGCGTCGTTTTTCAAAACGCTCAGTAGGATTTGTACAAGTTGCTGAAGTTGGAAGGCCAAAGTTTGAAATATATTGATGCTAAGATAATTAAAAAAACTGCTGGTGAAGCTTCTCAGTAATCCAGGACATGATGAATTCAAAAAACGTTCAATACAAAAACTGAACTTTTTTTATAACAGAATGGATGAGGAGCGAAACGTCTTCTGTTACAAATAAAGTCCAGTTGTTTTTGCATTGAACGTTTTTTGAGTAGATTAAGCAATTGAAAATAAAACCGTAAAAACTTTGTTTAAAAGATCTGGCAGCTCTGCGTTTAAAAAAAAACAAAAATTGTGCCAGGTTGCAAGTCATTATGCATCTTCAGCGTTACGTCACTCTTCTCAGCAGTGAATAAAGGGTTTTCTTGACGCCCACACTGAGCAGGGGAATCCCCACAAGAATCCTAATGCAGGTTAATACAACCAGCACGCTGTTCTGTCAGCGAGCCACCGTGGATATAACTGTCAGTTTTCCTTGGTTACTCAAAAATGCTTCACCCGTTAGGTTTCACTTGAGATGTTTTCAGGCCTAAGAGTTTCAGTGAAAGTGTTGGGATGATGACCACTGACGAGGGTGGGGAAATTTCTATCCATGGAATTTGTTGCTTTTTGGGGGCTCACCCTGTAGTTTCCACTTTAAATTACTTTTCATATTAAAATGTAACCGTTTGGCGCTTGTCCATGCGGGGGGTACGGTTTAATTTACAACATTCTCCACATTCGAATGACCGTTTATTTGAAAGAGATCTATGCTTCTGCAGATTTTCATTGTTCATTCATTTTCAGTACAAACACAATTTTGCTATAATATTTAAAAGGTTTCTCAGGATACAGTACTGTTGTAAAACCTCAGGCTATTCATAAACTACCTGGTTTTTGTACTTTTGTTTTAATGCACACTTTCTACAAGTTTAGTTTAGACTTGGACTTGTTTTGGTTTTATAGTCCCTGACATGACTTCTGTTGTGAATAAAATGATCGGATGCAGATTTCTCTGTAATCAGAAACCACAATACTGTAGATACAAAGTCATCCGGTATGATGTCACTGCCTAAAATAAAGACTTAGTGACTACCGGTAGTTTGGATGAACTCGAGCAGCGTAAAGGGGCAGAAGTTCTCCTAAACTTCCTGGAAGTTTGGAATGTTACATTTTGCTCAGAGCATCATGAGCCCAGCTGAACTTGAGCGATGCTGAGGCTGTTGAACTCAACCTGAACGCCTCTGAGGTGCATCAGTATCTCCACAGTGATGAGGTCGGTGGTGTTTTGTTAAGAGGTGGGACACAATCTTATTTATCTTAAATCAGACACAGAGTCCAGACAAAACCTTAGTCTCCATAACTGAGCTTGGGTTTATTACAGAGAAAATCATAAAACTGAAGATGAACAAATACTATACTGTAATGCTGTGTCCTTCATACACCTGAAATCAGACCTGATGTTCTCAAAGTCAACTTTATTGTCAGAACTGCAATATGTACAGGACATACACAGGATTGAAATTGCGTTTCTCTCAGTCCCTCGGTGCAACAGTAACCATTTAAACACTAAAACACTGAAACATTTAATAAACATAAGCATAAAATAGTAAAAGTGTAACACTGTCCTGAGTATGAAAATTTACACCAACACTAAAACACTAAACATTTAATGAACATAAGCATAAAATGAAATAATAAAAGTGTAATACTGTCCTGAGTTTTTGCATAGTAGTATAAAAAGTATATCTATAAAATAAACTGAAGGTTCTAGCATTGACATTTGCAAAGAGTGGCAAAGCAGCATATGAGTTAATGTACACAGTATATGTATGAGGTAGTTGATGTTGGTATAGAGGCAAAGTGGCATATGCAGTAAGGCACATTGGGCATCCTTAAATAAGGCTAGTCAGAGAATACTGTATATGTATCAGCAGTAGTGTCACAGCAGTAGTGTCACTTCTCGTCACTGTTTTCAATTCTTCTGAGGATCCATCGTCTCTTCTCCGGTGGATTATTGTAGTCCAGACACAAAGTAGGATGCAGGTTTTCCTCCGTCGGCCGTTTGTCCACAAAGTGAAATGAGCTCACATGCAGAGTTTTGGGTGGTCTCTTCAAGTTCACATTTTTCAACCACATTCTTCTTAATTCTTCATCGGTAGGTAGAAGATGAAACTATAGCTCTTTTCACAGGAACTCTCTTTGTTTTGTGTCCATGTTCCAAACTCCATTATAGTCAGTCACTGATGTACATTACTGTAGTTTGTTCTGGTTGTTCTGCAGCTGTGAACACAACAGTTACCTGAACTCAGCATGGCTACTTTAGTAAACTTTGTGGTTAATTAAATTTAAACAAAACAAAAACAGTTTTATCTGCTGAACTGAATGTAAATTACTTTCAAATAAACCGCGGTCCGTGCTCCGCTATGGTTAAACAATGTTACTGCTACTTCCTGTCTGACAGGAAGTTGTACCCAGAATCATTGATACAGTGGAGACCCCAGGAATAAGGTTGATTACCGTACTTTTATAGATATTTACAAACTTTTGGATTGGTAGTAATTGTTGGTAATCCCCAACACATACCCCAAACGCTAACGGATCATATGAGATCTTTAATTCAAAACTATGCATGAAAAGCAGCAGATGAGCACCCTCATATAATTTAGTTAATTTTACTTTTTACTGTAGCTAGTTTACCAAAAAGTCACGTACAGTGCACATGTATGAAAACTTGCTTCTGCTTTTCTTCAGTGACGGTTTTATTATCTAAAACATGGACGTAAGGACTTATTTTTGATTCTTGTATTTTTCTGAGCTTGAGTTTCATGGGAAACGTTCTTGAACTGAACAACTTTGATGTTAGTTTGACAAACAACTGTCCATCAGTTCAAATAAAGTGATAGTCGGGGATAGTAAAAGTAATAATGCAATTACCTGTGGGTGGAGCGGGTTAAAAAAAATGGTTTTGTGAAAGTAATGACATTTTGTTTGTCATCTTTTATTTTTCACCTGCTGTGACGTCGTGTGTGGGGTGAATTACTGCACATTGACCAACAACTACAGCTCATGTTAGAAGTAAAGGTCAGTGGTTTAGTGCCCAATAAATCAAAGGGGAATTATGTTTTTCTTTCTGTGCTGGTGATGATGTGATAGAAGGCGGTGGAAGTTTGGTTAGGACGGGCCACCGCAGCATGGTGCGCTCGGTCTACCTGTGGGTTTCTGCCGACTCTGAATCAGGTGACTCGTCAGTTTGGTCTTTTACAAAAATTAATCCGTCCATTTTTGTTTTACTCCATAGAGCTTACTGGGATGTGTCATTTAAAAAAAAAAAAAAAAGTTTTCCCATCAGGGTGGCTTGATTTTCATGTCCACTTTTCTCTAGTTAATTATTTTAACTTCTTTTACATAGAAAAAAAAANAAAGTCAAAGTCAAAGTCAACTTTATTGTCAGATCTGCAATATGTACTGTACAGGACATACACAGGACCGAAATTGCGTTTCTCTCAGTCCCTCGGTGCAACAGTAAACATCTAAACATTGAAACACTGAAACATATAATAATTGACATAAGCATAAAATAGTAAAACTAACACTGTCCTGAGTTTTTTGCATAGTGGAATAAGAGTATGAAAATTTACACCAACTCTAAAACTAAAACATTAAACATTTAATGAACATAATACTGTCCTGAGTTTTTGCATACTAGTATAAAAAAAAGAGTATAAAAAGTATAACTAAAATAAACTAAAGGTTTCTAGCATTGACATTTGCAAAGTGGCAAAGCAGCGTATGAGTTAATGTACACAGTATATGTATGAGGTAGTAGTTGATGTTGTTATAGAGGCAAAAAGTGGCATATGCAGTAAGGCACATTGGGCATCCCTAAATAAGACCGTTCAGAGCACATTGTATATGTATCAGCAGTGGTGTAGATATTAGAGTAGTGTAAATGTAAACAGTAGTAGTTACATGTAAGCAGTAGTAATAAAAGTAAACAGTATTAATAAATGTAAACAGAGAATGTAAACAGTATTATGATTATAGGCAGTGATGTAATACAAACATTAGTGCAAGTATGAGAAGTAGTGCAAACTGTATGAGCACATGACCGAGAGCTTAGTGAATAAACCGTTTGATGACACAGAGTCCAGTGTTAAAATCTTTGTGTTGTGTGGTAATGTGTGAGAAAGTTTTAGTGTTAAGGCAGTTCAAATGGGAGGGGGGGCAGAGCAGGCAGAGTGTTTAGCATCCTGACTGCCTGATGAACAGAGCTGTCTCTCAGTCTGCTGGTTCGAGCCTGGAGACTCCTCAGTCTCCTCCCTGATGGCAGCAGTCTGAAGCGGCTGTGTAGTGGGTGTGTGGGATCACCTGCCATGCGGTGGGCTTTCCGAGTGAGGCGTTTGCTGTGTAAGTCCTGCAGTGAGGGGAAGGAGGTGCCGACTATCTTCTCAGCTGCTCTCACAATGCGCTGGAGGCTCTTGCGGCAGGATGCAGTACATGCACCAAACCACACAGTGATGCAGCTGGTCAGGACACTTTCTATGGCACCTCTGTAGAAGGTGCTCATGATGGGGGTTGAAGCTCCAGCCCTTTTCAGCTTGCGGAGAAAGTAGAGACGCTGGTGAGCCTTCTTTGCCAGTGCTGCAGTGTTCCTGCTCCAGGACAGGTCCTTTGAGACGTGCACTCCCAGGAACTTGGTGCTGTCTACTCTCTCCACTGCGGTGCTGTTGATGGTCAGAGGGGCATGTTGGGCATCCTTCTTCCTGAAGTCCACAACAATCTCCTTTGTCTTCTCCACGTTGAGAGTGAGATTGTTGTGTCCGCACCACAAGGCCAGGCGGCTCACCTCGTTCCTGTAGTCCGTCTCATCGTTGTTGCTGATGAGACCCACCACTGTTGTGTCGTCCGCAAACTTGATGAAGTGGTTGGAGCTGTATGATGGTGTGCAGTCGTGTGTTAGCAGGGTGAATAGAAGGGGGCTCAGTACACATCCTTGTGGGGCCCCTGTGTTCAATGTGATGGTGCTAGATGTGTTACTCCCGACTCGTACTGTCTGTGGTCTCCCAGTCAGGAAGTCTAGCAGCCAGTTACACATTGAGGTATTCAGCCCCAGACTGTCCAGTTTAAGGATGAGCTGTTGGGGGATGATGGTGTTGAATGCCGAGCTGAAGTCGATGAACAACATTCTAACATAGGAGTCCTTCGTGTCCAGATGTGTGAGAGCTGTGTGAAGGGCAGAGGAGATGGCATCGTCGGTTGAGCGATTAGTGGTTGCTTTGTACAACCAGATGTTTTCTTGTATTTGCTCCGGTCTTCAAATCTGAACTAAAACGACTGAACATTTATTTTTAATTATCTCTTTAAGGCTTCTTTCTAAGGTTTGAGATTTTTAGATGCCATTGTTTGTCTTATGATAGTTTTAGATCAAAACCATGACTGCGTTGTGAACACGATATTTCTTGTTACTGAATCATTTAGTTAAAAAAAAGAAGGATCCTGAGACGTTAGTGATCCTAACACAGTTATTGTTTAAGAATGTGCTTAACCCTTAGATGCATAAGTGGGGTCAAAAATGACCCCGAGGGTTGTTATTCTTCAAAATCTCTGAAACTAAAAGTTTTTACTCTTCCATATTCCAGGTATTCCTCATAAAACATGTTTGTGACTTCAAGCCATTTCAATTTTTTAAAATGTTTTCATACATTTTCAGAAATTGCAGTTTTTGTGTCACTACCCCAGTTTTTCATGAGTGGGGTCAAAAATGACCCCAAGCATTTCCTATAGAATCTCAAGGGTTTTCTTTGGGAACCTTTGATTCTTACCAACTGTGACTGTCAAGATACATTTTCTGTCTCCTTTACACATCTGATACCTGCAGTCTCACCACTAGGAGGTCAGTGTGACACAGCAGCAAACATGTATTATCTTCATTTACCAACTCCATGACTTTACTGTGATAGAATATCATGTTGGTCAACAAAGTAGACACTCTTAGCTAACTACAAAATAATGTTAGTACTTAAGCTAGCTAACATTACACTAGCTTAGTAAGCCAGCTGATATTACTGGATTTGTTGTGTAGAAACTCACTGTATTCATAATTCCTTGTAACAAATGCAAACCTGTTGGATAACCTATTATATATTATTATATATATATTTATATATATATATTATTTTAAAAATCTGTATGCCTCTTTTATGATTGTCTATTGTTGCTGTTGTCCATTGTTGTCATAGTCCTTTGTTGAAACCAGGTCTCATGTTTGTCTGTTTTATGTTTTCTCATCTAAACTATCATGGCTACTTGGAGGACAGCGATACCCGAAGACCTTGCTCGAGATATGATCCTGAACGGATGGGATGAAGAACCCATCAATGGTCCTGACTCGGGATTTGGTATCTTGAATATAGAGGATACAGACCTGGACATGTCAGGCTGTCTGGAAACAAACCTGCCTCTGCTGAACAAGATTAGTCAGACACTGAGGAGTTCTCTGAGACCTCCAAAGAGGGAATGGATATTGTGTCCAACAGAATGAGCCACGAGGGCTCTTACTAGGCAGAGTTATCTCCCACTCAGACTAAAACACCAAGCCACAATTTACTGAGAAGTCAGTCAGGGCCTGCACCTGGGTTTAGCACCATCTCTCCAATAGATCCATGAAAGCTGTTTATCACTGATAGTATATTAGAAGAGGTGTTGACATGAACAAACATGGAGGGAAGAAGAGTCGCAACAAGCAGAGGAAAAGAGTGAAAAATTCTAAGCAAACAGGAGCTCATGGCCTTCATTGGAGTGACCATTATTGCAGGAAGTGAGAAGAACTGGAATGTACCAATGTGTGTGCTCTTTGGGAGTCTTCTACACAACCCAAGGTACCCTGAATCTACCAACCTACATCACTGAAGCAACTGGAAGATGTGGAGTGACAAAAGTTGCAAACAAGTAACAGGAGAGAGGCACAGAGGGCCAACAGAAGAGAAAGAGGTGCCAGATGTGTCCAAGAAACAAAAATAGCAAAGCCACCAATTAGTGCAGGAAATGCAGTACTACAGTGTGCAATGGTCACAGCCAAAAGCAAATGGTTTGTGACAACTGCACACAGTGAATAGAGAAAATATGTTTGTGTGGGCACATGTGAGTGTACAGTGTTCTGGTTGTATGTTCATTCTCTTTTTTGTCCTTCAGACAGACGGACATTCTAGCAATAATTTTTGAAGATTTTTGATGTTATTTCGTGTGAAAAAAAGTTATGAATAACCATATTAAATGTAAAATCAGTCTTTTGTTGACCCAAATATAATAAATATAACTGCCTTTAACCAAAATTAAAGACATAATTTAAATTAATTGCAAAAACCCATTGATTCTAATTGGGGTCATTTTTGACCCCACTCATGGAAGAATGTAGGTATTGGTCGTTCATGCATCCAAGGGTTAAATAATGAGCCATCAACGGACAGATGTGTCTTCTCAAGGTTTTGGGGCTTCACAGCTATACATTTCAGACTGTGCTTGCAGATGTTGTGGGAAAGAAGTGTTTGATCTGACAATTTTGTACGTTTGATCACTTCAAAAGAAGTGAATGGTCTCCAGTTCTTGTAGTTTTATTTTAATAGTCAAAAGTATCAAATCTATCCATTATGCACAGACAGGGCCACACCTTGGACCTACTCTGCTGCTCTGGACTTTCTCCTCTTAACTGTTCTTCTGATGAACGTCCATTTACTGATCACCTGATGATTTCATTCAATGTTATGCTGCATTCACACCTAACAGCGTTTCAACGGCAGGAGCGTCCAGCTTACATGCAAAGTCAATGGGGGACGCGCTTCCAGCCGCGTCTTGGCGTCGGGCGTCACGTCACGTGCGTGTTGAGCGTGCTGGAAAGCGTTTTCCGTGCACGTGAACCCGCGTCAGCCTCCAAAGCACGCCTTGATCTAGCTGAAGATTTCGCGGTTCAAACGTTCAAACGCCGTTCAACTCTCCCTGATTGGTTGATCAGGGAGAGTCGGGGGGAGAAGAGAGGGGGTCAGGGGGAGAGTCCCTATGTGACGCAGAAACGATTGCGCAACTATGTGACGTATTGTTTGTGGGACACAGAAAAAACCCGCGGAGTCATGGACTATGGAAGAGAAACTCATTGTAGCTGTGTGTTCGCGACAATTCCTTCACGACCAGTCAAGTCTGCTCCACAGAGACAGAAATAAAAAGCTCCTCGCCTGGCGGAGTGAGGACTCGGTATACCGGTAAGCTCCTCCCACACACCCAGCAGCAGTTTCGCGTTCTGGCGTTCAGGTTTGGACAAGTGCGTCCACTTGCGTGCGAGACGAGCTTTTTGGAAGTTGAAACGCTGTTCAGTCTGAATGCACCATAAGTCTTAAATTTTCCTCAGAAAAACCTCACCGCACTCTTTCCTTCCGTAATATCAAGAATATCAACCATGACATTCTTTTATCTCATATTAATAATACCCTCTCCACCTTCAACTCCTCCAACCCAGATGATCTTGTCACATTGTAAAACACCAGCCTAACCAACATCATTAACTCTGTTGCTCCTCTGAAAACTCAGACTGTTTCCTTCTCCAACTCTGCACCCTGGTTCACTCCAGAACTCCGTTCTCTGAAAGCCAAAGGTCGGCGGCTAGAGCGTCTTTATAAAAAATCCGGTCTCACAATTCACAAGGAACTTTATGCAAACCACCTCATCCATTACAAGAACAGTATTTCTCAAGCCAAATCCAGCTACTTCTCTGACATCATCAGTTCTAATGTTGGTAATTCAAAGACATTGTTCTCTCTCCTTCACCGTTCTGTCTCATCTCCTAACTCTCTACCCTCTCACATGGTTTCCACAGAATTTTGCAACTCCCTGATGTCATATTTCAATGAAAAGATTATTTCAATTCATAAACACCTTGGACCAAATACTGCCCCCAACATCCTTGTTGAACTCCCCCCTCCCTCCCTCCCTTTCTCTGTCTTCTCCCTCCCCTCTGCTGATGACATTGCTGACATTATCAGCAAGTCCAAGTCCTCATCCTGTCAACTTGACCCATTTCCCACAGTTCTTGTTAAATCCTGTCTCCCGTCTCTGCTCCCTATCATCACTAATATCATCCACTCCTCCCTAACCTCTGGCATTGTTCCCACAGCCTTCAAATCTGCTGCCATCACCCCCATCATCAAGAAACCAGGTCTTGACTTTACCAACTTCAGTAATCTTCGTCCGATCTCCAATCTGCCCTTCATCTCCAAGATTCTTGAAAAAACTGTTGCTAGTCAACTTCACTCTCACCTGTCCAACAACAACATTTATGAAGAGTTTCAATCTGGATTTCGCCCCCACCATAGCACCGAAACAGCTCTAGTAAAAATTACTAACGACCTTCTTCTTGCTGCTGACTCTGGTCTTCTGTCCATCCTCATTCTTCTTGATCTAAGTTCTGCCTTCGACACCATCTGTCATTCTATCCTCCTCAACAGACTAACCTCCATTGGCATCTCAGGTACCCCGTTAGACTGGTTCAACTCCTATCTCTCTGACCGCACTCAATTCATTCAGCTTAAATCCTTCCGTTCTCAGTCTTCCCCTGTCTCCACGGATGTCCCCCAAGGCATTGTCCTCGGACCCCTCCTCTTCATCATTCACGTCCTTCCTCTAGGTCACATCTTCCGCAAATACGGCATCAATTTCCACTGTTTCCACTGTGGAGTGGTGGCGCAGAGGTTAAGAAGGTGAGCTTGTGATCGGAAGATCGCCGGTTCAAGCCCCGGTACCGACAACAGCAAAAAGATGTGGGTGGGACAGGTGAAGCGGTCACACCTGTCTCCACCCTCATCTGCCCCACTCTGGGCCCTTGAGCAAGGCCCTTAACCCACACCATCTGCTCCCCCGGGAACCCTAAATATCAGCTCTCTGCTCCACACAGAGAGCTGTGGTAGCCCGGTGGTCTGTGGTTGTGTCAGGAAGGGCATCCGGCGTAAAAACAATTGCCAAGTCTTCATGCGACTAGTTCGCTGTGGTGACCCCTAACGAAGGGAGAAGCCGAAAGAAAAAAAAAAAAAAAAAAAATAAATGCTGATGACACACAGCTCTACTTGTCATCAAAACCTAACTCCACCCACCCACCCTCCATCCTCACCGACTGTCTCAATGAGCTAAATCACTGGTTTTCTAACAATTTCCTTCAACTAAACAGCAACAAAACAGAAATCATTCTTGTTGGTACCAAAAACTCTATTTCAAAATCAGAACATCTTCTCATCCCCCTTAACAACTCTCTGCTATCCCCCTCCCCTCAGGTCAAGAGCCTCGGTGTCATCCTCGACACCACTCTCCTTCACTTCACACATCAACAATATTACTCGGTCTGCCTATTTCCACCTCCGTAATATTAACCGTCTCCGTCCTTCTCTCACACCCCGCTCCACAACCATCCTGGTGCACAGTCTTGTGACTTCCCGTATCGATTACCGCAACTCCCTTCTCTATGGCCTCCCCAACAAATCTCTCCACAAGTTACAGATAGTCCAGAACTCAGCTGCCCGTGTCATCACTCAAACCTCCTACTATAACCACATCACTCCTGTCCTGCAGCAGCTCCACTGGCTCCCGGTTAAATCACGCATCATCTTCAAA
Organism: Garcialebias charrua; assembly: GCA_038048925.1. Classification (NCBI taxonomy): domain Eukaryota; kingdom Metazoa; phylum Chordata; class Actinopteri; order Cyprinodontiformes; family Rivulidae; genus Garcialebias; species Garcialebias charrua. The sequence goes on from JBBPBX010013059.1 coordinate 30,866, forward strand.
ATTCTACTTCTCACGTTCAAAGCTATCCACAACCTTGCCCCTCCTTATCTATCTGACCTCCTACAAATCTCCATCCCATCACGCTCTCTCAGATCCTCCTCTTCGCTACATCTCCATGTACCCTCTGCCCGCCTCTCCACCATGGGGAGCAGGGCCTTCACCTGCTCTGCCCCTCACCTCTGGAACGCTCTACCACCAGACCTTCGAAACACCACCTCCCTTTCTCTGTTCAAGACAGCCCTGAAAACACATCTCTTTAGACTAGCTTATCATTAACTTTACTAAATGTATTTTTATTATTTTGCATTTTATAATCTTTATGTATTTTATATTTCAATTTGTCACTGATAATGTTTGAACTGTATTGGTTTGTTAAGTGTCCTTGGGTGTCCTGAAAGGCACTTTTAAATAAAATGATTATTATTATTATTACCTTTACCTGCTTCTTCATTTTCGGGTCATGGTGTCACTGGTGCCCATGTCCAGCAGTCACTGTGTGAGAGGCAGGGGACACCTGGACATGTCTCCAGTCCATCACAGGGACACATAGAGACAAAGGAGACAAACAACCATTCACTCTCTCTCTCTCACTTAGAGACAAATTAAAGTCTCCAATCAGCCTAACATGCATGTTTTTGGTCTGTGGGAGGAGACCGGAGTACCTGGAGAAACTAGGGCTGTAGTGATACAATAATCTCACGATACGATACATAATAGGGGTGGGCGATATGGCTCAAAAATTATATTGTGATATTTCAGAGCATTATCACGATAACGATAAATTTCGTGATATAACAACAACAAAAACAGAAATCAAATTCATTTATTTGACAAAATTAACTTAATACAGGGAACCCCGTGTTACGAACGAGTTCGGGACCTAAGAACGGTTCGCAGCTCGATTCTGCCGTAGGTAGGGGGTGAAAATTATTTAAAAAAAAATAATTCATTCATTCATTCAACCTTTATTTATCATGCTAACGGAGCGTGCGCACACATTTAAGCATGTACAGTAGTGTACTGTAATGTTAAACATTGCTATTCACATTTACAGAATAAATAAAAATATATTTTCTTACTTTGAGATGGTCAAAGCCGACATCTTAGGTTGCCATGCGTTGATTGTTGTCGGGCCGAGCAGCGCGGCGGCCGGCCAGTGAACCACCGCAGCTGCTCCAGACCTGTGTTAGCTAGCTGGCTAGCTTCTGCTAGCCAAGCCATGAGCTGGTGTTGGAGCGGCGGCGCGATCAATCTGCAGCTGCTGCTGCTGCCTGAGACATCCACAAAGTTCACAGAGACGTTTCCAGCTCGTAATTAATCCATATGAAGCCATCCTGGTCACCAGTCTTCGGCCGGCTACCGTGTTAGCTCCCGTGTTAGCTTCTGGAGCTAGCCAGGCCAGAGCCTGGCCGGAGGTGTTCGCGCGGCGGCCTGGCACGATCAGCGATAAATCCGCTGCTGCCTGAGACATCCACAAAGTTCACAGAGACGTTTCCAGCTCGTAATTAATCCATATGAAGCCATCCTGGTCACCAGTCTTGGGCTGGCTCCCGGGCAGCTAACCTAAAATGGCGTCCGGTGTTCTGTGACCGGAGACCCCAGTGACTGAACCTAAAATGGCGTCCGGTGTTCTACATTAATTTGTGACCGTGTAAACTGAAGACCTACTTCCTGTTGCCCAAGATTGCTCAAAAATGATCAGAAATGATCTTTTTTATCATAATTATTATTTATAAAGCCTTTAAAACAACCACAGCTGCAACAAAGTGATGTACACATGAAATTAAGAACATTTAAACACAAAAAAAAAAAATTAATACAGTAATTTCATATTTTTATTAAATATGATATGTTCGTAGGTCCCGTTGTTCGTAGGTCGATGGAGTCATAAGTGGGGGGTTACCTGTATGTTGCTTTGCAGTATTATATACATTTTTTTTTAAAACAAGGGTTAATTTTACTGAAATTACTTTATTTAGTAAAGTATTCAGTATCCCAAGTATAAAAATAAAAATAATCTGTTATTTAGATTAAAAAAGTCTGCACAAAATATAGATCAACAAAATCCACCACAAAAACTAAAGTGCATGTGTAGTTTCCTAAAACAAATAAATAAATGAAGCTTAAGATCTGTTGAGCATATATAATAATAATAATAATTAATAATAATTAATTCAATTTATAACGCACTTTTCATTACTGAAAATCTCAAAGTGCTACACATATATTGAATGCTACACACATTCATAAAC
>JBBPBX010013059.1:40303-53044 GCA_038048925.1 Garcialebias charrua
TAAATAAAGGTTGAATGAATAATGCTTAAAATATATAATTTTCTCAATTGATTGGGGTGGCCGGTGGGGTGCCCAAGATTAACCTACGGTGTTCAATGGGCCACCTTTGGCCACCCCCTGGCTCCACCACTGCACCTGGTGGTGAATGAAATTGATCTCTCCACTCTTTAGGATCCATCACTTGTGCTGCCTCGAAAAAAGGAAAGAAAAAAAAACATTACAATGTAACTCCTACCCACTTGAATCTCAGGCACTAAAAACAGTTAGGTGTACCATCATTCCCAGTTTAATTCCATTCCAGAAAAAAAACATTCATCTTGAAAACAAAAACATTCACTATTCAAACCCCTTAACAACGGCACATCTGCATACAACTCGTCTTGAATGTAGAGGCGTCCACAGTTGAGCTTTAGTTGTTTTTCCTATCTTGTGGCACCATAATTACGTTTTTGTCAAATTCATCCTCAGCTCCAGTGAAAATGTTCCTGATGTCACAGGCGGACACATTTTTCTGGTCACCATAGAACTCTGGACGACCTTGACTTACCATCATTTCAAGCTTCTTTTATTTATTTTATTTGATAAACTGAGAAAAGCTGTCTAAAAGCACTTGACTATCTACAATCTTATCAGGTTTTTTTCATTCAACCTTTATTTAGTCAGGTAAATCTTATTGAGCCTCATGGCTCATTTACGAAAGCGACCTGCTAAAACTAAAGAACGACGAACAGCAATGGTAAAATTTCCTTAAACAATAAACAATAGAAAACAAAAGAGGAAAAAAACAAAAGAGAGAAATACATTTTTTTTTTAACAAAGTATCAAAAAACTAGCAAAACATTATAAGGTAGATGTATAAAATCAAAGACAGGAACAAATCTGCATTGGTTTTTGCCAGGATTCAAACAGATTCTGAAAACCATTTAGAGAAGTCAAGGTCGAGAGCTTCAGATCTTTTTGTAAGATATTCCATGAAGCAGGAGCGGAGTAGGATTTGCTGCGTTCTAAGCGTTCTGCATTTTAATTTTCAGAGGACTCGTCAGCTGCTCGCATGAACTGCAGCTGGCAAAGTTTGTGGTTTGAATCTCTGGCTTGTGCAGCAATCACTGTGCACGTGTGCGTTTTGTTTTATAATACAAGACGAATCTAGTTTGGTGTTTGAGGTTTATGGTTTACGTCTCTGTAAATATTCTGCTGGTCAGACTGAAGCATCATGATTTACCACTGATGACAGGTCGAGTTGTGTCAATAAAGACAGTGAGGTATAACAAATGTGAAAACTTGTTAACAAAAATTAAAACCGGTACTGCAGTAAGTTTTTATATTTTGTAGTTTAAATTATATTTTAATCCGTTTCAACAAGACATCTGTTGTGATTTGTTTGCAGGGGCGATTCTAGAATCTGACCTTTAGGGGGGCTTAGCCCGCAGTGCTGACAGTGGCTCTTGGCTTGAACATTGTGGTGGCCATTGGCATCAGAAGCATTCATAATGGGGTGGGGCCACACTGGTGGGAGTTCTGGGGTTGCCCCCCCCCATACATTTTGAATAAATTAGATGTAATTTCTTGCATTCTGGTGTATTTTAACAGGTTGTTCTGTGTTTACCTCCACAAGTAAACACTTGATTCAATAACTATTTTATTGAGCTCAGCACAACAAGAAGTAGCGCTATGCTAGCAGAGTGCAATACAGACGCGCTAGCTAAAATGCTATAGATGGAGCACTCTGCTTTACACTGCACAACCTAATAAACGCTTTGTACATAATCAGTTTAGTGTTAACTGATCATAACAAAGACTAAACTTATGCAACCAGAAGTTACAACATATATCTACAAAAGCACAACTAACTTTAAGCATTAACCTTTAATTTAAACATTAAAGCTGAACTGACATCATCTTGTAACTATGCATCATATTGCACTACATATATATGTTTTATCATTCAACTATGTTCGTTTTTGCAAACAAACTAATAAATATATGTAATTTTGATTTAAATTTGATTTTAAACTTCGCGCCGTGTTTATTCATGGGAAATCCGATTACACGCGAACGCAGCATATGTGACGTAAGGAGATGTAGAGGGCTCCGGTTATGCATTTACATATAAAGACGGACAATTTAAAACCAGACGAATTTAGCAATCTAAGTGAATATTTGAGCTATTTGTCTTCAGTTTGGGAAGCAGAAAGCTAGATAAACAATAAACAGCAGGTTCTAATTTAGGTCTGCACCCGTATTTATTTGATTTTTACCTTTTCAGGAAGCAAGGAGGCTCCGAGGGGGGGTGGCAACTTTATTTATTCCATTCCCAGACAAAGTATTTCTTCTTTTGGGAAAGTGAAAAGGCTCACTTGTTCACTGATGATATTAGAACACCCAAAGGCGACACAACGTAACAGCATTTGTCAAGTAAAAAAGAAAAAAGAAAAAAAGGCGAGCTGCATGCAAGCTGCTCACACACGCAGGCTGCTTCTACATCTCATGTCACATATGCTGCGTTCGCGTGAAATCGGTTTTCCTATGAATAAACACGGCGCGAAGTTTAAAATAAATTTTAAATCAAAATTAAATATATTTATAAGTTTGTTTGCAAAAACGAACATAGTTGAATGATAAAACATGTACTGTATATGTAGTGCAATATGATGCATAGTTACAAGATGATGTCAGTTCAGCTTTAAGCATACGATGGAATTATGACAACAGTGGAGGATTTACTTGCTTCATTCGGATGAACATGTACTTCCTGTTATCACTGTCGTGTTTGGCTGATCATGAGTTCGGTCGCAGGACTTTATCATCTTTTATATTTTTCCAGACTCCGTTTATGATTTGGAAATGGAATAAACTATTCCACCCTCTAAAGAAGGGATGTTCAACTAAACTGCTCAGGGGGCCACAGTTACCGTAAGCCTGCAGCTCAGGGGCCGGATATCCAGCAGTTAAAGTCATCATGTAGATAAACCTAGGATTACAACGATCTTCTACCTTTTAAATTTATTTTGTTGCATTGAATCATTCATGAAATAAACAAAACCCAGAACCGGCTAAAAAATATAAATATACATGTTTTTACATTATTTTTCAGAGGTGCTGAGTTAGAGTCTAAAATCGCCACAGTTTGTACTGTCAGTGTAAGCTCATATAATCCAACAGTAGTTTTAACTCATTTGAACTGAACGTCAGTTTCACAGCTGTCAGCTTGTGCTCACACTGATCACAGCTGCTTGGTTTTCCTGCACCGTGTGGTTTCAGCTGTAAACGCAGGATTTTTGCTCTTCTCAGAGCTTTGCACGATAGCGCAGTGGTTTGCAAACGTCTCACCACAAAATACGGGACAGTTACAGTGACCCCAGCTATCACTGGTTGAAGTGCAAAAACTTTGCATGTACCGGTAAGTTAAGTAAACAAGAACACACTGACGAGACAAACGGCTTTTCACCCATTTGTGATGGTAGCTCAGTGGTCAGTGCTGCAGTCCTGCAATCCTGAGGCTGCGGGATCAAGCGCAGGTCAGGAAGGGAATCCAGCGTAAAACAAATAGGCATTTAAGTTTGTGCATTGTGGTGACCCCTGAAGAGGGAGCAGCCAAAAGAAACTTACCGTGATTACCGTTTCAGTTTCTTGCAATTGTGGCACAAATATGCCAGTGTTGTAGTCAAGACCAAGACTTTGGGGTCCAAGGCCAAGTCTAGACCAACACCTCAAGACTTAGAGCTACATCTTTTCACAGATGATCTGTCTTATACTAAACGGATATGTGAAAAAAAAGCATATGCAACTTTTGTACAAATATTTTTAATAAAAGTTACATACTGCAACTTGAAGTTTGCTTTTGAATGGATGTATCAACTTTTATAAACGTTCAAAGCTGCATAACGAAGAAATCTGACATTCAGTGGTTTTTGCACAATTTATGTCATGTGACCCACTTACAGAACTGTTCAACTACTCTATTAGACCTGACAGATGAGGCACCTGCATTTATTTCTCATTTTAAAGCATTTTCTAATTTTACATATTTGTTCAAAAATCATGGTTTTTGCTCTATAACTACAAACATGCTATAACAACTTTTCCTGCTCCCTGCTCTGCTTTGCTCACTCGCTAGTCACGCAACCAGATCACGTGACCAGTCAAATCACATGACCAGTCAAATCGCATCCTTCTCGATTAGAAAATCTGGGTTTATCATATCGCGATATTATTGCAAATATAATCAATTTTTCAGCTCTATAAAAAATAACTAAAAGGACCACAAAAGGCATAAAGTAGCTGAAAAGGTAGACAGAAGCTTAACGTTACGCGTGTGTCCAACCAGACGTTACACGTGTGTCCAACCAGACGTTACACGTGTGTCCAACCAGACGTTACACGTGTGCCCAACCAGACGTTACACGTGTGTCCAACCAGACGTTACATGTGTCCAACCAGACGTTACATGTGTGTCCAACCAGACGTTACGTGTGTGTCAAACCAGACGTTGCATGTGTGTCCAACCAGACGTTGCATGTGTTTCCAACCAGACGTTACATGTGTGTCCAACCAGACGTTACATGTGTGTCCAACCAGACGTTACACGTGTGTCCAACCAGACGTTACACGTGTGTCCAACCAGACGTTACATGTGTCCAACCAGACGTACCAGACGTTGCATGTGTGTCCAACCAGACGTTGCATGTGTGTCTAACCTGACGTTGCATGTGTGTCCAACCAGACGTTGCATGTGTGTCCAACCAGACGTTACATGTGTGTCCAACCAGACGTAGCATGTATGTCCAACCAGACGTTACGTGTGTGTCCAACCAGACGTTACGTGTGTGTCCAACCAGACTTTACACGTGTGTCTAACCAGACGTTACGTGTGTGTCCAACCAGACATTGCATGTGTGTCCAACCAGACGTTACAAGTGTGTCCAACCAGACGTTACATGTGTGTCCAACCAGACGTTACATGTGTGTCCAACCAGACGTTACATGTGTGTCCAACCAGACGTTACATGTGCATGTGTGTCCAACCAGACATTACACATGTGTCCAACCAGACGTTACACGTGTGTCCAACCAGACGTTACACGTGTGTCCAACCAGATGTTACACGTGTGTCCAACCAGACGTTACACGTGTGTCCAACCAGACGTTACACGTGTGTCCAACCAGACGTTACATGTGTCCAACCAGACGTTACACGTGTCCAACCAGACGTTACATGTGTCCAACCAGACGTACCAGACGTTGCATGTGTGTCCAACCAGACGTTGCATGTGTGTCCAACCAGACGTTACATGTGTGTCCAACCAGACGTTACATGTGTGTCCAACCAGACGTTGCATGTGTGTCCAACCAGACGTTGCATGTGTGTCCAACCAGACGTTACATGTGTGTCCAACCAGACGTAGCATGTGTGTCCAACCAGACGTTACGTGTGTGTCCAACCAGACGTTAAATGTGTGTCCAACCAGACGTTGCATGTGTGTCCAACCAGACGTTACATGTGTGTCCAACCAGACTTTACACGTGTGTCTAACCAGACATTACGTGTGTGTCCAACCAGACATTGCATGTGTGTCCAACCAGACGTTACAAGTGTGTCCAACCAGACGTTACATGTGTGTCCAACCAGACGTTACATGTGTGTCCAACCAGACGTTACATGTGTGTCCAACCAGACGTTACATGTGTGTCCAACCAGACGTTACATGTGCATGTGTGTCCAACGAGACATTACACATGTGTCCAACCAGACGTTACACGTGTGTCCAAGCAGACGTTACACGTGTGTCCAACCAGATGTTACATGTGTGTCCAACCAGACGTTACACGTGTGTCCAACCAGATGTTACACGTGTGTCCAACCAGACGTTACATGTGTCCAACCAGATGTTACATGTGTCCAACCAGACGTTACACGTGTCCAACCAGACGTTACATGTGTCCAACCAGATGTTACATGTGTCCAACCAGACGTTACATGTGTCCAACCAGACGTTACATGTGTCCAACCAGACGTTACATGTGTGTCCAACCAGACGTTACATGTGTGTCCAACCAGACGTTACATGTGTGTCCAACCAGACGTTACATGTGTGTCCAACCAGACGTTACATGTGTGTCCAACCAAACGTTGCTTGTGTGTCCAACCAGATGTTGCATGTGTGTCCAACCAGACGTTGCATGTGTGTCCAACCAGACGTTGCATGTGTGTCCAACCAGACATTGCATGTGTGTCCAACCAGACGTTACACGTGTGTCCAACCAGACGTTACACGTGTGTCCAACCAGACGTTACACGTGTGTCCAACCAGAAGTTACACGTGTGTCCAACCAGACGTTAACATGTGTCCAACCAGACGTACCAGACGTTGCATGTGTGTCTAACCTGACGTTGCATGTGTGTCCAACCAGACGTTGCATGTGTGTCCAACCAGACGTTACACGTGTCCAACCAGACGTTGCATGTGTGTCCAACCAGACGTTACATGTGTGTCCAACCAGACGTAGCATGTGTGTCCAACCAGACGTTACGTGTGTGTCCAACCAGACGTTACGTGTGTGTCCAACCAGACTTTACACGTGTGTCTAACCAGACGTTACGTGTGTGTCCAACCAGACGTTACGTGTGTGTCCAACCAGACGTTACATGTGTGTCCAACCAGACGTTACACGTGTGTCCAACCAGACGTTACATGTGTGTCCAACCAGACGTTACAGTGTGTCCAACCAGACGTTACATGTGTGTCCAACCAGACGTTACATGTGTCCAACCAGACGTTACACGTGTGTCCAACCAGACGTTACACGTGTGTCCAACCAGACGTTACACGTGTGTCCAACCAGACGTTACACGTGTGTCCAACCAGACGTTACACGTGTGTCCAACCAGACGTTACACGTGTGTCCAACCAGACGTTACACGTGTGTCCAACCAGACGTTACACGTGTGTCCAACCAGACGTTACACGTGTGTCCAACCAGACGTTACACGTGTGTCCAACCAGACGTTACACGTGTGTCCAACCAGACGTTACACGTGTGTCCAACCAGACGTTACACGTGTGTCCAACCAGACGTTACACGTGTGTCCAACCAGACGTTACACGTGTGTCCAACCAGACGTTACACGTGTGTCCAACCAGACGTTACACGTGTGTCCAACCAGACGTTACATGTGTGTCCAACCAGACGTTACATTGCATGTGTGTCCAACCAGACGTTACATGTGTGTCCAACCAGACGTTACACGTGTGTCCAACCAGACGTTACACGTGTGTCCAACCAGACGTTACACGTGTGTCCAACCAGACGTTACACGTGTGTCCAACCAGACGTTACACGTGTGTCCAACCAGACGTTACACGTGTGTCCAACCAGACGTTACACGTGTGTCCAACCAGACGTTACGTGTGTCCAACCAGACGTTGTGTGTCCAACCAGACGTTACACGTGTGTCCAACCAGACGTTACACGTGTGTCCAACCAGACGTTACACGTGTGTCCAACCAGACGTTACACGTGTGTCCAACCAGACGTTACACGTGTGTCCAACCAGACGTTACACGTGTGTCCAACCAGACGTTACATGTGTGTCCAACCAGACATTAAGTGTGTCCAACCAGACGTTACATGTGTCCAACCAGACGTTACATGTGTCCAACCAGACGTTACATGTGTCCAACCAGACGTTACATGTGTCCAACCAGACGTTACATGTGTCCAACCGGATGTTACTTGTGTGTCCAACCAGATGTTACAGTTTGACCTGTGTTTTTTATAAATACTGGGAGGACTGAGTCACTTACTGATCAATGGAGGAGTTCTATCTGTTCGGCTTAAAACGTTTGGTTTGTAGCATGATTAAAAAGTGAGTTTTTATTTTGTAAACGATAACAATAGTTTGTTTTGTAAATTAAACACGTCTGAGAATTTTTTCCTTCAGAATAATATTTGAATAATATTTAGAGAATATGTTTTTTTATGTAAGTGGCATGCGGCTCGGGTGGTTGCTGAGGCAAAAACTCGGGCGTGGGAGGAGTTCGGAGAGGCCATGGAGAATGACTTCCGTACGGCTTCGAGGCGATTCTGGTCCACCATCCGGCGTCTCAGGGGGGGGGAAGCGGTACGCGACCAACACCATTTATGGTGGGGATGGCGTGCTGTTGACCTCAACTCGGGATGTTGTGAGTCGGTGGGCGGAATACTTCGAAGACCTCCTCAATCCTACTGGCACGTCTTCCACTGAGGAAGCGGAGCCTGGGGATTTTGGGTCGGGCTCTCCAATCTCTGGTGCTGAGGTCGCCAAGGTGGTTAAAAAGCTCCGTGGTGGCAGGGCTCCGGGGGTGGATGAGATTCGTCCTGAGTTCCTTAGGGCTCTGGATGTTGTGGGGTTGTGTTAGCTTACGAGACTGCAATATCGCGTGGACATCGGGGGCAGTTCCCTTGGATAGGCAGACTGGGGTGGTGGTTCCCCTGTTCAAAAAGGGGGACCGTAGGGTGTGTTTCAACTATAGGGGGATCACACTCTTAAGCCTCCCTGGTAAGGTCTATTCAGGGGTTCTGGAGAGGAGGGTCGTCGGATAGTCGAACCTCGGATTCAGGAGGAGCAGTGTGGTTTTCGTCCTGGTCGTGGAACACTAGACCAGCTCTACACCCTCAGCAGGGTCCTGGAGGGTGCGTGGGAGTTTGCCCAACCAGTTTACATGTGCTTTGTGGACTTGGAGAAGGCATTCGACCGCGTCCCTCGGGGGGTTCTGTGGGGGGTACTCCGGGAGTATGGGGTACCAGGCCCTTTGATATGGGCTGTTAGGTCCCTGTACGACCGGTGTCAGAGCATGGTCCGCATCGCTGGCAGTAAGTCAGGCTCGTTTCCGGTGAGAGTTGGACTCCGCCAAGGTTGCCCTTTGTCACCCTGTCAGAGCTTGGTCCGCATCGCTGGCAGTAAGTCAGGCTCGTTTCCGGTGAGAGTTGGACTCCGCCAAGGTTGCCCTTTGTCACCGATTCTGTTCATAACTTTTATGGACAGAATTTCTAGGCGCAGCCAAGGTGTTGAGAGGATCCGTTTTGGTGGCCTTAGAATCGCTTCTCTGTTTTTTGCAGATGATGTGGTCCTATTGGCTTCATCAGATCGTGATCTACAGCTTTCGCTGGAGCGGTTTGCAGCTGAATGTGATGCGGCCGGGATGAGGATCAGTTCCTCCAAATCCGAGGCCATGGTCTTGAGCCGGAAAAGGGTAGCATGCCTTCTCCGGGTCGGGGAGGAGGTCCTGCCCCAAGTGGAGGAGTTTAAGTATCTCGGGGTCTTGTTCACGAATGAGGGAAAACTGGAGCGTGAGATCGATAGGCGGATAGGTGCAGCGTCCGCAGTGAAGCGGGCGCTGTACCGGTCTGTCGTGGTGAAGAGAGAGCTGAGTCAAAAGGCAAAGCTCTCAATTTACCGATCGATCTATGTTCCCACCCTCATCTATGGTCATGAGCTCTGGGTTATGACCGAAAGAACGAGATCTCGGATACAAGCGGCTGAAATGAGTTTTCTCCGCAGGGTGTCTGGACTCTCCCTTAGAGATAGGGTGAGAAGCTCAGTCATCTGGGAGGGACTCGGAGTAGAGCCGCTGCTTCTCCACATCGAGAGGAGCCAGTTGAGGTGGCTCGGGCATCTGGTTAGGATGCCTCCTGGACGCCTCCCTGGTGAGGTGTTCCGGGCATGTCCCACCGGGAGGAGGCCCAGAGGAAGACCCAGGACACGTTGGAGGGACTATGTTTCTCGGCTGGCCTGGGAACGCCTTGGGATTCCCCCAGAGGAGCTGCTCCAAGTGGCTGGGGAGAGGGAAGTCTGGGCCTCCCTACTTAGGCTGCTACCCCCGCGACCCGACCCTGGATAAGCGGAAGAAAATGGATGGATGGATGCATGATATTATCGGTATCGGCTGATATTAGAGATGGGTAAATATTGGACATTGGTCATTCAATCTCTGGTGCTGAGGTCACCGAGGTGGTTAAAAAGCTTCGCGGTGGCAGGGCTCTGGGGATGGATGAGATTCGCCCTGAGTTCCTTAAGGCTCTGGATGTTGTGGGGTTGTGTTGGCTTACTCGACTCTGCAATATCGCGTGGATACATCGGGGGCAGTTCCCTTGGATTGGCAGACTGGGGTGGTGGTTCCCCTATTCAAAAAGGGGGACCGTAGGGTGTGTTCCAACTATAGGGGGATCACACTCTTAAGCCTCCCTGGTAAGGTCTATTCAGGGGTTCTGGAGAGGAGGGTCCGTCGGATAGTCGAACCTCGGATTCAGGAGGAGCAGTGTGGTTTTCGTCCTGGTCGTGGAACACTAGACCAGCTCTACACCCTCAGCAGGGTCCTGGAGGGTGCGTGGGAGTTTGCCCAACCAGTTTACATGTGCTTTGTGGACTTGGAAAAGGCATTCGACCGCGTCCCTCGGGGGGTTCTGTGGGGGGTACTCCGGGAGTATGGGGTACCAGGCCCATTGATATGGGCTGTTAGGTCCCTGTACGACCGGTGTCAGAGCTTGGTCCGCATTGCCGGCAGTAAGTCAGGCTCGTTTCCAGTGAGAGTTGGACTCCGCCAAGGTTGCCCTTTGTCACCGATTCTGTTCATAACTTTTATGGACAGAATTTCTAGGCGCAGCCAAGGTGTTGAGAGGATCCGTTTTGGTGGCCTTAGAATCGCTTCTCTGTTTTTTGCAGATGATGTGGTCCTATTGGCTTCATCAGGTCGTGATCTACAGCTTTCACTGGAGCGGTTTGCAGCCGAGTGTGATGCGGCCGGGATGAGGATCAGTTCCTCCAAATCCGAGGCCATGGTCTTGAGCCGGAAAAGGGTAGCGTGCCCTCTCCGGGTCGGGGAGGAGGTCCTGCCCCAAGTGGAGGAGTTTAAGTATCTCGGTCTTGTTCACGAATGAGGGAAAACTGGAGCGTGAGATCGATAGGCGGATAGGTGCAGCGTCCGCAGTGAAGCGGGCGCTGTACCGGTCTGTCGTGGTGAAGAGAGAGCTGAGTCAAAAGGCAAAGCTCTCAATTTACCGATCGATCTACGTTCCCACCCTCATCTATGGTCATGAGCTTTGGGTTGTGACCGAAAGAACGAGATCTCTGATACAAGCGGCTGAAATGAGTTTTCTCCGCAGGGTGTCTGGACTCTCCCTTAGAGATAGGGTGAGAAGCTCAGTTATCCGGGAGGGACTCGGAGTAGAGCCGCGCAGCGTTATGACATCATGTGCGTCGCTGAGTTTAAATTTGTGAAAATTTACAAATTTGCGCAGTTTGAGTGTTGTCATTGTTACAGAGAGTAAATGTCATGAATACATTTGACATTAAACATTATCCAAGTTAAAGTGTTACATCATTTTCAGACCTCTTTTTGTTGCCTGTATTTATGAGCAGGACAAACTGACAAAGACCAGAATAATGTAGTATTTTAATTCCACAGCAGAGAAAGATATGTAGTCTATGTAGGGCTAGGGAAAAGAAAAAAAAGTATTTATTGGTTATTGGCCAAATAAGTTTTAACATATTGGCATATCAGATAACAGCCAAAAGTCCAAAATTGTGCATCCCTGGTCTTAGGATTTGTTTGTGTTGTGCTCGAGCAAAAAGTAAACCAGGGTTTGTGTCGTGGGTCAAGATTTTTCTTTAGTGCATTTGTGAAGTACAGCTTAAAAAAAAAGTCACAGGTTTGTTGTTGTGGCTGAAGTCCCCTCCGTCTTCTGGGAACTCCACAGTTCAAGGTGTCGTCATCGAGCACAGCTGCTTGAAAACACTGAACACGTTTGTGTTGGTCATAACGAGACTTGGTGGTTTACTGTCATGCTTCTGAGTGCGATCTGGTATTTCTTCCCCACACATATCGGCCACATCTGCATAACTTAATACCTGCTTGTCTTCTTCTTTCAGCTGTTCCCTCTTCAGAGGTCGCAACAGCAACACCACCTCCTCCATCTCACTGTTTGTTTGTTTGTTTATTGTTTGCACAAAAGGAAACAACACACATAAAAGAAAAGTTTTTAAAAAATGTGCAGGAGAGGTCATAAAAACCCTAATTGGGCTTACAGACGCACCCCCCCCTTCTAAAAAAATAAAGAAAAAAATCATAAGAGCTTTATACATAAACTTACATCTTACTTTAAACACACACAGTTACATACTAAAGCAAAAGATGATAATTGAAATTAAATAAATTTAAAGTGTCAAAAAATATTAAAATTATAAATAAAATAAACTAATGTGTTAGAAAATCTATAAAGTTTTTTTAAACTTTCTTTTGAATACAGATAATGTTTTACATGATTCACTTAATTGTTTCAAACTGTTCCACAGCAGCACTCTGTCCTCACTCCATCTACCATCATGTCCTCTAACTGCATCCATGTATCTCCTCTTTGTCTTTTTCCTGGCAGCTGCATTTCTAACATCCTTCTACCAATATACCCACTGTCCCTCCTCTGGACATGTCCAAACCACTGTCCCTCCTCTGGACATGTCCAAACCACTGTCCCTCCTCTGGACATGTCCAAACCACTGTCCCTCCTCTGGACATGTCCAAACCACTGTCCCTCCTCTGGACATGTCCAAACCACTGTCCCTCCTCTGGACATGTCCAAACCACTGTCCCTCCTCTGGACATGTCCAAACCACTGTCCCTCCTCTGGACATGTCCAAACCACTGTCCCTCCTCTGGACATGTCCAAACCACTGTCCCTCCTCTGGACATGTCCAAACCACTGTCC
>JBBPBX010013060.1:0-13342 GCA_038048925.1 Garcialebias charrua
GACACAAACACGCAACAAATTTAACAAAACGATTAGAAAATATAAAAACAGGCTGCAGCTGCATGTTTTAATTAACATTTTGATACATTTGAGTTTTTATAAATATAATAAATATTCTGTTTATCGTTTATTCTGAGCAAATCCAGCTAAAACCTACAAAATAAGTTGGCAAATTAACAAAGTGATGATTAAACTAAACTTATTCTGAGGTCTACTCAGACAGCTTTTTTTATTTTTATTTTATTTTGATATTATATTTAATAAGAGCCTTTTGTTGGGAGGTTGGAGGATTTGTTAAGAACTGAATCTACAAAGATCAGAGGATTTATGGGTTTTTTTTTTTTCCATTTAATTTCTGTCCCTAAATAAAAGTGCGTCCTACGTTCCTGTCTGCTGAACATCAGCCGTCTCCGTGATGATCAAGAAGGTTTCTTCTTTGAATTATTAGATTGCGTCGTTGACTTGTGTTAGCATAAATAACCATAAATAATGAAAGTGTCTTCGTCCACAGCTCAGCTTGTTACGAACCAATCAGAGAAGGCCGAGCTCTGGTTTCTTCGAGCGGAGTGAACAAAGTGAGTCGGGTTCGAAGAAACTGGCTCTTAGAGCCGCCCCGGCTGCGGCGGCAGATCCTCACCGCTGCCTGCAGAGCCCCGGGCGTGTTCTCATTTCTTCTTCTGCACCTCCTGCAGCAGCTTCAGGGCGGCCACGTTCTTTGGTTCCACGCTCAGCAGACTGTTCAGGTCGTCCACGCAAGCTTTGACGTCCTGCAGAGACGACATCAACAAGAAAAAGTTCAAAACCGACCGAGGCCGAGATGATTCAGTCAAAGTTTGGGCTGTGAACCAGAGAGGCCTTAAAGCTCCCCTGACATCATCTTTTAACTTTCCATAAAATGGCACAACATATATATATAAGATTGACCTCTGATCGTTTTTGCTAAAACAATGTGAAATTAATGAAAATTTCTCTCCAAAATAGTTTAAAATTAGCGCCGTTTTTTTTTACATGGTAAATACGGATTTTCCCGTCGCGCGATTATGACGTCACATGTAGACTCGGCTCGAACTGGCACATTGAATACAATGAGGAAGATACAAACGCATCCGTCCAATTTAGCCATTTAAAACTTTAGATTTTAGCGGTTTGTCTTCAGAGAAGCCAAAGTTATTTCGAGTGATCAACCAGAAACAGCAGGTTATAATTTTTTTTCTCCTGATGCTGTTTTTTGTAGACTTTTCACTTCAGGAAGTGAGCAGCTGTGTGAGCTGCAGGTTGACGAGGCAGAAGGAATTCTACAACATCTAAATCGTTTCCACAGCACTGAAATGGTAATATATTAGTTAATGTTTCTAATAATTATTCAACATTAATTTATAGTTTAAAAAATTAGTCCCTTTTAAAATATCTGTTAAATATTTTAATGTTTATTCTAACATACGTTCTGAAAAACATCATTCATATTTCCAGTTGAAATGTGCATGTTTACATGCACTAAATGTTCACTAAAAATAAAAATAAAATGTTTATATGTCAATCATTAAATTTAAAATTAAATTTATATCAAATACCGTCAAAAAACATAAATTTCCATAGCTGTTTTAATAAAAATATCAGTTTGTGTTTTCAGGTTTCCAGGTCTCCAGTCCATCACAGAGACACCTGGACAGGTCTCCAGTCCATCACAGAGACACCTGGACAGGTCTCCAGTCCATCACAGAGACACCTGGACAGGTCTCCAGTCCATCACAGAGACACCTGGACAGGTCTCCAGTCCATCACAGAGACACCTGGACAGGTCTCCAGTCCATCACAGAGACACCTGGACAGGTCTCCAGTCCATCACAGAGACACCTGGACAGGTCTCCAGTCCATCACAGAGACACCTGGACAGGTCTCCAGTCCATCACAGAGACACCTGGACAGGTCTCCAGTCCATCACAGAGACACCTGGACAGGTCTCAGTCCATCACAGAGACACCTGGACAGGTCTCAGTCCATCACAGAGACACCTGGACAGGTCTCAGTCCATCACAGAGACACCTGGACAGGTCTCAGTCCATCACAGGGACACCTGGACAGGTCTCAGTCCATCACAGAGACACCTGGACAGGTCTCAGTCCATCACAGGGACACCTGGACAGGTCTCAGTCCATCACAGGGACATTTGGACATGTCTCCAGTCCATCACAGAGACACCTGGACATGTCTCCAGTCCATCACAGAGACACCTGGACAGGTCTCCAGTCCATCACAGAGACACCTGGACATGTCTCCAGTCCATCACAGAGACACCTGGACAGGTGTCCAGTCAAGACATCTCAGCTGCATTTTTTGGACCAAACAGGACGGATGAAATCAAACTGATTCAAACATCTAAAAGTGTTTTTGTTTAAAATAAATGTAAATTTACAACAAAATAAAAAAATCTTGATGGATAAAAATACACAAATAAAAACTAGTTAAAAATTTCAGAACGTATGTTAGAATAAACATTAAAATATTTAACAGATATTTTAAAAGGGACTAATTTTTTAAACTATAAATTAATGTTGAATAATTATTAGAAACATTAACTAATATATTACCATTTCAGTGCTGTGGAAACGATTTAGATGTTGTAGAATTCCTTCTGCCTCATCAATCTGCAGCTGACACAGCTGCTCACTTCCTGAAGTGAAAAGTCTACAAAAACAGCATCAGGAGAAAAAAAAATTATAACCTGCTGTTTCTGGTTGATCACTCGAAATAACTTTGACTTCTCTGAAGACAAACTGCTAAAACCTCAAGAAAGGTCATCAGAGACTCTACTTCCTCAGACGGCTGAGACCATAGATATAATAAACACTAGATAAGCTGAGGCGGAGTCTCCGGCGTCGTCACGTGGCAGCCATCTTGCGACAGACAGCAACATTAGCTGCAGCTGTTGAAACTGAATGGAGGTGAGGGGTTTACACAAACAAAAATACTCTTAACTCGCTGTAATCTTGACGGATTTACAAACGGTTTATCTTTTTAAAAACGTTATTAACGTGGCTATGATTTCTTTGGTAGTCAGACAGCACTTTTGTCTTTTTTAAAACGTTTTATTCATGTTTTGGGTGTCACACTCATCGAGAATCTAGAATCTGTTTTTATTACACCAATAACTATTTTATTACAAACTACTGTAAATGACTATCTTGATCATGATTGTATTTATTAGCATACTATTAACAAGAGCCTTTGATTAAGGGCTAGCTAGTACAGTATTCCAAATATTTCCCCAGCATTCTTAGATCACTAGGAGCTCTTTGTTTTTAACTGAACTAAAGCTGCACATGATTTCCAAGCGGTTTGGTATGTTCAACACTAATTACTGCTTTGTGTTTTACAGAAATACTCTTTGACAAGATGCCTGACTTTTGTGCAGCCTATGGATGCTCCAATAGGCGTAACATCAAAACAAGAAACCTTGGGATCACATTTCACAAGTAAGACTCTGTGACAGTATTATTACTTTAATTAGAATAATCATAGTTATATTTTGGATCAGTGCACATTATTGGTCATGCTACACACCAAAATGTGAGATAATATTATTGACATAATATTATACATAATATATATTTACATAATAATGACATAATATATATTTACAGCACTTTGGTTGACCTTGTTGTTGTTTTAAGTGCTCTATAAATAAAATGGTATGGTATGGTATACGGCTTGTAAAAGTATCTTTATATAAATTATGATGTATGATTTAGTGTTTCTTTTGGACACAATTTTTAATAGCTGTTTTATTGTACCAAAAGTAAATGCAAGCACACCAAAAGTATGATATATGTGTATAATTGTCATTACTATAATTCAAAGGTAAAGAAAGGAAGTGTGGAAAATAATGACCATCTTCTTCATGTTTTTAAGGTTTCCCAAAACCAGAGAGAGGAGGCGGCAGTGGGAAGTTGCCCTGAGAAGAGAGGGTTTTGTTGCCCTGGACAGGACACTGCTCTGCAGTGATCACTTCAGTTCTGAGGACTTCAGTCACCACCATATGCTGCTCTCATTAGTTGTCTCATTGTTTTTCAAGCTAAGGCTACATCACTTGGCAAAAATCAATAATTTGCGTTTACAGAGTGGCAACATGAGGCAGAAGCACACCAAGGCAGTCCTTTTTAAAGGGCATTAGCTCCAAAAACACAAAGATTTTAACACTGGACTCTGTGTCGTCAAACGGGTTATTCACTAAACTCTCGGTCATGTGATCATTCAGTTTGCACTATTTCTCATATTTGCACTAATGTTTGTATTACATCACTGCCTATAGTCATACTACTGTTTACATTCTCTGTTTACATACTACTGTTTACATTCAATGTTCACATTTATTAATACTGTTTACATTTATTACTACTGTTTACATTTATTACTACTGTTTACATTTACACTACTTTTATATCTACACCACTGCTGATACACATACAGTATTCTCTGACCAGCCTTATTTAAGGATGCCCAATGTGCCTTACTGCATATGCCATTCTATAACAACATGAACTACTACCTCATGCATATACTGTGTACATTAACTGATATGCTGCTTTGCCACTTTGCAAATGTCAATGCTAGAACCTTTAGTTTATTTTATAGTTATACTTTTTATACTTTTTTACTTTTTGTACTAGTATGCAAAAACTCAGAACAGTATTATGTTCATTAAATGTTTAGTGCTTTAGTTTTTAGAGTTGGTGTAAATTTTCATACTCTTATACCACTATGCAAAAACTCAGGACAGTGTTAAAGTTTTACTATTTTATGCTTATGTCTATTATTATATGTTTCAGTGTTTTAATGTTTAAATAGTTACTGTTGCACCGAGGGAGTGAGAGTCTTGTCACACTATCAGATGTCACACTATCAGATGTTTATTTTTGTTTATTTGTTTGTTTATTTATATTTCTCAATTATTAAATCTTTTCATGTATCTAAAAAGAATAAACTACACATATTGACCAAGGTTGGTGTAATAATGTATTTAATATTACATAATATTTAAATGTGTAGGGAAAAAAATTGGCATAAATTAATTTCATATCACCAATAATAATACTATTTATGATGAAATAGTATTAAATATTTATTAGCATTGTAACATATGTCAGTTAATTTCGCTGGAAATAAACATGTATTTAGAAATAGATGTAAATATAATCTTATTGTGTATACTGCTAGTGCAATACAGTGTCTACATAACGTTATTTTCATGTGAACGTCCATCTTAAGTATACCATATTATAACAACATCTCTCACATTTATAACAAACCAAACCGTTTTAAAATCGGATGGAAATTAAGCAAGTTATGGTTATTTTAATAGTGAATGCACCATTCACATTCATGTTAAGAGTGGGCGTTCTGTCTGTCCCAAGATGGCCGCCGTCTGACGATGTCGGTCTCCATTGGCCAACAGCGGGGCTGTCTTATCTAGTGTTTATTATATCTATGGCTGAGACGAGCCGGTCTGAGAAGCTCAGTCCTCACCTCGTTCTACAGGTGTGCAGTGGAGAGCGTCCTGTGCTCCAGCATCAACGTGTGGCATGGAGGCTGCACAGTTGCAGAGAGGAAAGCTCTACAGAGAGTGGTGAAGGCTGCACAGAAGTCTGTGGGAGTCAGTCTCCCCACCATCACAGACATTTACACCTCCAGATGCAGAAAAAGAGCCACCTGCATCATGAAAGACCTCACTCACCCAGCACACTCACTCTTTGCACCACTCCCCTCGGGACGGAGGTTGAGGAGCATCAAATGTAGAACCACTAGACTGAGGAACAGCTTCTACCCTGAGGCTGTCAGACTCATGAATAAATAAATAATAAGAATAAACACTGCAAAATGTCACATCATGCTGATGCTGATCTGTTTCTTGTTGCTGCGTTCATCTGTGACCATCTGCTCATGTTCGTGCTGCTGTTTATAATGATGTTTTTCTACTACATTAGGGCTTAGTGTATTACTAGCTGATGTCTCTCTTAGTTAATCCTAGATGTTATTATTGTTTTTCTCTTGCATTTGTTGTTGGATGTAACTGGGACCCTGTGTACATAATCTCGTTTTCAACACATGTACTACATGCGGTGCAAATGACAATAAATTCTCTCTGACTCTGACTCTCTCTGACTCTCTGACTAAAATCTAAAGTTTTAAATGGCTAAATTGGGACGGATGCGTTTGTATCTTCCTCATTGTATTCAATGTGCCAGTTCGAGCCGAGTCTACATGTGACGTCATAATCGCGCGACGGGAAAATCCGTATTTACCATGTAAAAAAACGGCGCTAATTTTAAACTATTTTGGAGAGAAATTTTTATTCATTTCACATTGTTTTAGCAAAAACGATCAGAGGTCAATCTTAATATATATATATATATGTTGTGCCATTTTATGGAAAGTTAAAAGATGATGTCAGGGGAGCTTTAAACAAGTGAAGAGCTCACCCTCCACATGGATCCACAGTTTGACAAAAATGGGTCATCTTATAACTTTTAGGAGAATCTAAACCTCAGGGTTCAATGAACCCACAAGAAGTTAGAAACGCACATTTACTCTTTCCTGAAGTCTGTAACTTTCATGTGCTGGAAGTGAAAGGAGCTTCATAAAGTCTCTGTACTAAATGTTTTTATTCTGCATTAACTTCGATTCTTCATCCATCCATCCATCCATTTTCTTCCGCTTATCCGGGGTCGGGTCGCGGGGGTAGCAGCCTAAGTAGGGAGGCCCAGACTTCCCTCTCCCCAGCCACTTGGAGCAGCTCCTCTGGGGGAATCCCAAGGCGTTCCCAGGCCAGCCGAGAAACATAGTCCCTCCAGCGTATCCTGGGTCTTCCTCTGGGTCTCCTCCCGGTGGGACATGCCCGGAACACCTCACCAGGGAGGCGTCCAGGAGGCATCCTAACCAGATGCCCGAGCCACCTCAACTGGCTCCTCTCGATGTGGAGAAGCAGCGGCTCTACTCCGAGTCCCTCCCGGATGACTGAGCTTCTCACCCTATCTCTAAAGGCTGAGTTAGACTCGCGCTTTGGTCCGCAGGCTGGAGCGCGCGCGCTGCGCGTGCACTGTGCCGTGCGGCGAAATGCGTTTACAGTGTCGCCTCTGTGTTTATAGTTGTCCCACGGCGGCGCATGGCAAAGTGCTGTTCTTTTACGGACCAGCAGGAGGCAGTACCCTCTAAAACCTGTGCATATGTTGCAAGAAAGGTGTAGAAGAAGAAATCTACCGTAGAAGAAGAACTGTTTGACGTCACACAACAAAAACAAATAGCTTTCTGCTCGCGTGCTGAACTGTTGTCTTTATTTGCGGTTTTAATGCATGGAGTCAGCGGAGGAGAAAGCGATCACGTGACTTTTGGCGAAAAAACAAAAGAAAAGTCCGACTCCAGATCAGGAATGAAGGAGAATTTAATACATTTTGTGTCACAAAACATTCCTCCATGCGTCGCGACTCCGTCTCCACGACCACAGCGGCGCAAACAGCTGCAGGCTCCGGCGTGAAGAGGGTGAAGGCTGTCGGTGAGGACCTGTCAATCAAATCGTAGCGCCCACCGCGCGCGCGCAGGGCTTGCGGAGTTTCAAAAATTCAGAGGTGCACGGCACGCGCTAATCCCCTGCGCGGGGCCAACGCGCAGGGGCGGGGACTGTGAAATTGCGTCACTTTTGGAGCGCGCACCCTCGCGCGCTGCGCGACGCGTCAAGTATGAATCTAGCTTTAGGGAGAGTCCAGACACCCTGCGGAGAAAACTCATTTCAGCCGCTTGTATCCGAGATCTCGTTCTTTCGGTCATAACCCAAAGCTCATGACCATAGATGAGGGTGGGAACGTAGATCGATCGGTAAATTGAGAGCTTTGCCTTTTGACTCAGCTCTCTCTTCACCACGACAGACCGGTACAGCGCCCGCTTCACTGCGGATGCTGCACCTATCCGCCTATCGATCTCACGCTCCAGTTTTCCCTCATTCGTGAACAAGACCCCGAGATACTTAAACTCCTCCACTTGGGGCAGGACCTCATCCCCGACCCGGAGAGGGCATGCTACCCTTTTCCGGCTCAAGACCATGGCCTCGGATTTGGAGGAACTGATCCTCATCCCGGCCGCATCACACTCGGCTGCAAACCGCTCCAGCGAAAGCTGTAGATCACGATCTGATGAAGCCAATAGGACCACATCATCTGCAAAAAACAGAGAAGCGATTCTAAGGCCACCAAAACGGATCCTCTCAACACCTTGGCTGCGCCTAGAAATTCTGTCCATAACCCCAAAATTACACTACACGGTCCGCTCCGCTCCGCAGGTCGCAGCTGAGCGTCTCAAACTCCAATTTCCACTACCTCCGCTCAGCTCAGGTCCGCCTGCATGCGCCGCTCCTAGACGCATGCGCGGGATTTGCGGGATCGCGCGATAAATCAAGTGATAAATAAGTAAGTCAGAACAAAACAATTCATTCGGTGGAAGAAGGAGAACAACAGTAGAGACTGCTGCCTTGATCTTCTCTCGTAAATGAGCGACAGGACATGGTTTGAGCAACAGGAAGTGATGTATTACATTTCAGAATAAAATACTTTATTTATTTATTTATTTATTGTATTGCGTTTGTAGGCGTAGTCATAAATGATAGTTTGAAAGCATTTTTGTACAAATAAATCCGTATAGAGCTAGGATTAGTCCGCCCGTGGTGATTTTATTTTGTAAATACGGAAGTTGTGCTCGTTCCTTTTCCTGTTGGTGCGACGTAATCTTCAAAAGTTGACTCCGCACAGCTCCGGCGTCCGGCAGAAATAGAAAAATTTCTAATTTTGACGGACTGCCGT
Organism: Garcialebias charrua; assembly: GCA_038048925.1. Lineage (NCBI taxonomy): Eukaryota > Metazoa > Chordata > Actinopteri > Cyprinodontiformes > Rivulidae > Garcialebias > Garcialebias charrua. Next base: position 8,844 of record JBBPBX010013060.1, read on the forward strand.
CCGCTCTCCGCAGCTCGCCGCCGCCGTGCGGAGCCAGTGTAAATTCTGTCATTGATTATAATGGGTGCGTATTTGCTGCGGAGGTCGGACCGGAGCGGGGCGGAGCCGTAACGTGTGTGGTGTAATTTTGGCGTGAAAGTTATGAACAGAATCGGTGACAAAGGGCAACCTTGGCGGAGTCCAACTCTCACTGGAAACGAGCCTGACTTACTGCCGGCAATGCGGACCAAGCTCTGACACCGGTCGTACAGGGACCTAACAGCCCATATCAAAGGGCCTGGTACCCCATACTCCCGGAGTACCCCCCACAGAACCCCCCGAGGGACGCGGTCGAATGCCTTCTCCAAGTCCACAAAGCACATGTAAACTGGTTGGGCAAACTCCCACGCACCCTCCAGGACCCTGCTGAGGGTGTAGAGCTGGTCCAGTGTTCCACGACCAGGACGAAAACCACACTGCTCCTCCTGAATCCGAGGTTCGACTATCCGACGGACCCTCCTCTCCAGAACCCCTGAATAGACCTTACCAGGGAGGCTTAAGAGTGTGATCCCCCTATAGTTGGAACACACCCTACGGTCCCCCTTTTTGAATAGGGGAACCACCACCCCAGTCTGCCAATCCAAGGGAACTGCCCCCGATGTCCACGCGATATTGCAGAGTCGCGTAAGCCAACACAACCCCACAACATCCAGAGCCCTAAGGAACTCAGGGCGAATCTCATCCACCCCCGGAGCCCTGCCACCGCGGAGCTTTTTAACCACCTCGGTGACCTCAGCACCAGAGATTGGAGAGCCCGACCCAAAGTCCCCAGGCTCCGCTTCCTCAGTGGAAGACGTGCCAGTAGGATTGAGGAGGTCTTCGAAGTATTCCGCCCACCGACTCACAACATCCCGAGTTGAGGTCAACAGCACGCCATCCCCACCATAAATGGTGTTGGTCGCGTACCGCTTTCCCTGAGACGCCGGATGGTGGACCAGAATCGCCTCGAAGCCATACGGAAGTCATTCTCCATGGCCTCTCCGAACTCCTCCCACGCCCGAGTTTTTGCCTCAGCAACCACCCGAGCCGCATGCCGCTTGGACTGTCGGTACCTATCTGCTGCTTCCGGGGTCCCACAGGCCAAAAAGGCCCAATAGGACTCCTTCTTCAGCATGACAGCATCCCTCACCGCCGGTGTCCACCACCGGGTTCGAGGGTTGCCACCACGACAGGCACCAACAACCTTGCGGCCACAACTCTGATAAGCTGCCTCGACAATAGAGGCGCGGAACATGGCCCACTCGGGCTCAATGTCCCCCGCCTCCCTCGGAACGTGTTCAAAGCTCTCCCGGAGGTGGGAGTTAAAGCTCCGTCTTACGGGAGACTCTGCCAGACGTTCCCAGCAGACCCTCACAATACGTTTGGGTCTGCCAGGTCTGACCGGCATCCTCCCCCACCATCGGAGCCAACTCACCACCAGGTAGTGGTCAGTGGACAGCTCCGCCCCTCTCTTCACCCGAGTGTCCAAGACATGCGGCCGCAGATCAGATGAGACGACAACAAAGTCGATCATCGAACTGCGACCTAGGGTGTCCTGGTGCCAAGAGCACATATGGACACCCTTATGCCTAAACATGGTGTTCGTTATGGACAATCCATGACGAGCACAGAAGTCCAATAACAGAACACCACTCGGGTTCAGATCAGGGGGGCCGTTCCTCCCAACCACACCCCTCCAGGTCTCACTGTCATTGCCCACGTGAGCGTTGAAGTCCCCCAGTAGAACAAGGGAGTCCCCAGGAGGCGCACTCTCCAATACCCCCTCCAAGGACTCCAAAAAGGGTGGGTAGTCTGAGCTGCCGTTTGGTGCATAGGCACAAACAACAGTCAGAGCCCGTCCCCCCACACGTAGGCGAAGGGAGGCTACCCTCTCGTTCACCGGGGTGAACCCCAACGTACAGGCACCAAATTCATTCAACCTTTATTTATACAGGCTAGCCTCGTTGAGTCACGGGGACTCATTTACAAGAGGGACCTGTCTCACTCACACCAAACAACCATCCACTCTCACACTCACACCTAGGGTCAATTTAGAGTCACCAATCAGCCTAACAAGCATGTTTTTTGGTCTGTGGGAGGAAACCGGAGTACCCGGAGGAAACCCACGCATGCACGGGGAGAACATGCAAACTCCACCCAGAAAGGCCCCGGACCGGGATTTGAACCGGCAACCTTCTCGCTGAGAGGCAGCAGCTCTACCAGTTGTGCCACCGTGCTGCCCAAATGGGGGGCAACCAGTATGCCCACTCCTGCTCGGCGCCTCTCACCAGGGGCAACTCCAGAGTGGAAGAGTGTCCAACCCCTCTCAAGGAAACTGGTTCCAGAGCCAGAGCCATGCGTTGAGGTGAGTCCGACTATTTCTAGTCGGAAACTCTCAACCTCACACACTAGCTCAGGCTCCTTCCCCACCAGAGAGGTGACATTCCATGTCCCAATGGCCAGCTTCTGTAGCCGAGGATCAGACCGCCAGGGTCCCCGTCCTCGGCCACCACCCATCCCACATTGCACCCGACCCCTTTGGCCCCTCCCATAGGTGTTGAGCCCATGGGAAGGATAGATCCTTCAATATAAAAATATTCTTCATTCTGCTCACAGCCTCAGGAGCAACATCTGCTTGAAGCTGGCTGGCCTTTTCAGAGCAATCTGAAGATCGGAGCCTTTTCTGTTGAGTTCTAGCTGTTTCTGAGCGAGGAACCAGCTGCGTTGCAGTTTTTACGGCCACTTCTTGAAAACCGTGTCCTGTTTTTGATAAATGACATTTTCGGCCGAGCGCATGATTTAATTGTGGACATCGTTCACTTCAAACACCTGCAGCGACAGGCGCTGTGTGTTTAGGCTCAACAGCAGGAAGTGAAACGGTAAGTAAAATGTTATTATTTAGTGTGGGGGGGAGCGGACATCTCAAGGTGTCACAGGCTCTTGCTCCATCAGCTGTCATAAAATGCCACAACTCATTTTCCCACCACTCCTGCAGGCAGGCGGAGGACGCGCCCCGAGCGGCAACAAGTGAAAATAATCCGTCTGAGGCTACAGGTTAAGGCTCAAAGAAAAGAACCCTCCGACCATCACGCAGAAGAATCTGAACGTGAGGAGCTGGACAGGCTCACCTTGAGCTCCTTGTGAGCCTGCGCCCTCCTGTAGAGCGCCTTCACGTTGCTGCGGTCCATCCTCAGAGCCTCGGTGCAGTCTCTCACAGCGTCTCTGTACTGCTTCACCGACAGGTAGCACAGCGCCCTGTGGAACACCAACACACCAGGGTCAGCACGTTGCAGCTCTTATTTTGAAAGAGCTGCAGACAGCGTGCACTCACCGGTTGGTGAACGTCGTCGCCTCGTTGGGGTTGTGCTTGAGGCTCTGGCTGTACTTCTCGATGGCCTTCTTGTGCTCTCCTTTCTTCACCAGAGAGTTGCCTTCTTCTTTCAGAGCCTGAGCTTTCTTCACGTCGCCGTCACTCGGAGCTGATGGCGAGGAACAAACAGAGTTTCTGACAAACAGGAGCAGGAAGTCGTCTCTTTTCAACCAGTGAACTGGTTTCCAAGCAGAAAACATTTTTCACAAAGTTTGTGATCCTGTCAGCGACTTCTTTGTTACTAATAAAGGACCGAGATGGTGTAGAGGCAGGGCAGCTGGCTCAGGACCGGAAGGTCCCGGGTTCGATCCCCGGTCACTGCATACCTCGTTGTGTCCCTGGGCAAGACACTTAACCCAGAGTTGCTCCCGGTAGGACAGGCAGCGCCTTGCATGGCAGACTACCGCTACCGGTGTATGAATGTGCGTATGAATGTGCGTATGAATGTGCGTATGAATGTGCGTATGAATGTGCGTATGAATGTGCGTATGAATGTGCGTATGAATGTGCGTATGAATGTGCGTATGAATGTGCGTATGAATGGGTGTATGAATGTGTGTATGAATGGGTGTATGAATGTGTGTATGAATGTGTGTATGAATGTGTGTATGAATGTGCGTATGAATGTGCGTATGAATGTGCGTATGAATGTGCGTATGAATGTGCGTATGAATGTGCGTATGAATGTGCGTATGAATGTGCGTATGAATGGTGTATGAATGTGTGTATGAATGTGCGTATGAATGTGCGTATGAATGTGTGTATGAATGTGCGTATGAATGTGCGTATGAATGTGCGTATGAATGTGTGTATGAATGTGCGTATGAATGTGCGTATGAATGTGCGTATGAATGTGTGTATGAATGTGTGTATGAATGTGCGTATGAATGTGCGTATGAATGTGTGTATGAATGTGTGTATGAATGTGCGTATGAATGTGCGTATGAATGTGTGTATGAATGTGCGTATGAATGTGCGTATGAATGTGTGTATGAATGTGTGTATGAATGTGCGTATGAATGTGCGTATGAATGTGTGTATGAATGTGCGTATGAATGTGCGTATGAATGTGTGTATGAATGTGCGTATGAATGTGCGTATGAATGTGTGT
>JBBPBX010013060.1:18428-28878 GCA_038048925.1 Garcialebias charrua
TTGTTTAAAATTTAAAATAAAACAGGCAGCGTGACGTTTCCTCAGAGTTTGGTTTTATCTTGAAAAGTTCACGGCTGCAGATCTTGTGTTAAAACAGAACTAGTAAAAAAACTGGAGCTGTGGTTTTGATTTGTCCTGCACTGAAGAAGAGGAGCAGTGGATGCACCACATCAACCATGAAGCCAACATTCTGGTCGAGCTCCTGAACATGTTCCTGCAGTTTCTTTACAGCCAAACGGGTCGGGTCAGGAGAACTCACCGGACTTCTCCAGCTCCTTGATGGCCTGGCCGTACAGACCCGTGGCGTCTCCGTACTGACCCGTCTTGAAACATTCGTTCCCGGCTTGTTTCAGCGCCGCCCACGACTTGGACTTGTGTTTGTGTGGCATCGCTGCGTTTGGACCAGGAAAAGAAGAACAGTTTGACATGTGCAGAGGTCAGAGGTCAACTTTACATTTTATATATCAAATGTGCAGATGTTTAAAAACAATTTATATCAAAGCTGCAGATGTTGACCCGGGTTGGTCTGGACCTGCTTTCAGAACCAGTGGCCCACGGGCTGCTCTTTCAGAACCAGTGGGCCCACGGGCTGCTCTTTCAGAACCAGTGGCCCACTGCTCGTGTTGTGAACAGCTGTTTGAAGAAGCTAACACAGAAACGCAGACATGTTGAAGCTTCAGTAGAAATTCCTCCACCTGCTGCAGATGAACATGATGAACATGATGATCTGATGAACATGATGAACATGATGATCTGATGAACATGATGAACATGATGATCTGATGAACATGATGAACATGATGATCTGATGAACATGATGAACATGAGGATCTGATGAACATGATGAACATGAGGATCTGATGAACGCGAGTATCTGATGAACATGATGAACATGATGATCTGATGAACATGATGAACATGAGGATCTGATGAACATGATGAACATGAGGATCTGATGAACATGAGGATCTGATGAACATGATGAACATGAGGATCTGATGAACATGATGAACATGAGGATCTGATGAACATGATGAACATGAGGATCTGGATGTGCACCTGGGAGAGGACGCTGGCGTGATGTCGTGATGTTCGCCGCTTCTCCACGCTGAAAAGTTGTTTTACTGTTGCTATTTTTTTTTAGGACATTTATCTGGACTTATTTTGCTCAGTGGTTTTTTAATAAGGACTTTACGGACAGCTTGGTTAGTACTTCCTAACCGGAATGTTGGGCTGTCTGCCTCCTGTCACTGCAGTTTTTGTTTTGCTTACCTGCTGCTTCTGTCAACCTCCTGTGTCGTCTGGACCGTTCTGGACTTTCTCCTGTGCTCCTCTTCGAGTTATGCTCATTCAAGTTACATCTCACTGCTTCTTGGTTATTTCTCTCGGAGCCGTGGGTCTGCTGTTAGCGGCTAGCTCTGTGCTAGCTTCCCCCGGTTTGGCTGGTGTGATGTTGACCTACTCCGCTTCGCAGCTGCTTGGACTTAACAACTGCTCCATTCCACCTTCTGTTTCCATCATCAAACAACTGGGACTTCTGCGTAGACCTCGTTACATCCATAGAGGCTCTCGAAAGAAATCCGTTTATTCTCGCTCTGAATTGATTCCGTCCGGGAGACGTGTCGCACCTCGACTACGTCATCAGAACGCTGCGTCTGTAGTCCCTTGTAGTCTGCAGCGCACGAGGTGGCAAGGAAAACGTGGAGTGGACTTCAGTCTGCTTAAACCGGTTCAAAAGGCTCCTACACCAACTAGCATTAAAATAGAACTTTTCAATGTACAATCACTATCCAATAAATCATGTCTAATTCATGATCACATTCTGGAGAAGAACTTGGACTTCATGTGTCTTACAGAAACTTGGCATCAACCAGACGTATTCAGTTCTCTGAATGAAGCTTGTCCCTCTGGATACAGTTATCTGCAGAGAGCCCGCTGCACTGGCCGCGGTGGTGGTCTGGCTGTAATCTACCGCAGTAATTTAAAATTGTCACATCTGTCTTCTCATAATTTTTCTTCTTTTGAATGTTTGGCCTTCAACTTCAAAGCCCCACTCCTGATGAACGTTATATTGATTTATAGACCTCCCAAACCGCATGTTTCATTTAACTCAGAAATGCATGACCTCCTCACTTTTTTCTGCACCTCCCCTGTAAAAACTATTTTTCTTGGCGATCTAAATATCCACATGGACAATTCCTCTTCCCCTCTGGCTACAGATTTTAAGTCTCTTTTGGAATCTCTCAACCTCACCCAACATGTGGACGCCCCTACGCACAACAGGGGGCATACTCTGGATTTGGTGATTACAGACACTGTACTCAATAACTTGTCTGTATATGACCTGGGTGTCTCAGACCACAGGGTCATCTCCCTGGAAGTGCCTTCAACTTCGCCTGCTTCTAACCCAAAACGACCTATCCAGTTCCGTGACTATAAAAACATTTCCCCTGATGTTTTGTCTGCTGATCTTCACGCCCTGACCGCTGTCAATCACTCATCTGCAGATGACTCTGTGGATTACTACAACCAATCTCTCCAGGAGCTTCTGGACCTACATGCTCCCTTGAAGTCAAGACTGGTGTCTTTCTCCCGTTCAGCCCCTTGGTACACTGGTGAGCTGCGCAGGATGAAGGCAACTGGCCGTGCTATTGAGAGACGTGTAAAATCATCTGGTCTCTCGGTACATAAGCAAGCACAAAGAACATCAGAAAGCGTACGCCTATTCTCTTAAAGAAGCACGCTCCAAATATTATTCCAACATCATCAACACCTGCCCTGGAAACTCTAAACAGCTCTTCTCCACAATAACTCATCTGCTTAATCCCATTAAACAAACTCCTGAGGAATCTGTTCAAAAATGCAACCTGTTCCTTTCATCATTTAAAAACAAAGTTGACACTATCAGATCTCAGCTCCACAACCTCCCTGTTCTCAGTGTGCCATCTACCCGTCTGCATTCTGGGACCCTGAGCAGCTTTGATGAAGTTGTTCAGAGTGAGGTGGAGGCCATCATCAAGAAAATGAAGCCTTCATCCTGCGCCCTGGATCCCTTCCCCTCGTCTCTCATAAAATCCAATCACTTTGCAATAAGCCCATTAATCACACAAATAATAAACAAGTCTCTACAATCTGGTCATGTTCCACTGCCTCTAAAAACTGCCATCATTAGGCCTCTTCTGAAATAATCTAATTTGGATCCCGACAATTTTTCTAACTACCACCCAATTTCCCACCTCCCATTTCTGTCCAAAGTGCCGGAGAAAGCAGTTGCTGCTCAGCTGCAGATCCACCTACAGCAACACTCCCTGTATGAGAAGTTCCAGTCTGGATTCAGGGCAGCTCACAGTACTGAGACTGCATTGCTGAGAGTTACCAATGATGTCCTCTTGGCTGCTGACACTAGCTCTCCCTCCATCCTTGTCAAAGTCAAAGTCAAGTCAAAGTCAACTTTATTGTCAGATCTGCAATATGTACTGTACAGGACATACACAGGACCGAAATTGCGTTTCTCTCAGTCCCTCGGTGCAACAGTAAACATCTAAACATTGAAACACTGAAACATATAATAATAGACATAAGCATAAAATAGTAAAACTAACACTGTCCTGAGTTTTGTCCTCCTTGACCTCACTGCAGCCTTCGACACTGTGGACCATAGTATCCTCCTCCACCGTCTTCATGTGGAGGTCGGTCTCTGCGACACCGTCCTGGACTGGTTCAAATCTTTCCTCTCCAATAGGCTGGAATGTGTTAGTCTTGGCAATGCCACTTCCCAGACAGTCAGTGTCTCCTGTGGTGTCCCTCAGGGGTCAGTTCTGGGGCCCCTGCTGTTTTCCCTCTACATGCTGCCTTTAGGTCAAATTATTAATCAGTTCAACATTTCTTTTCACTGCTATGCCGACGACACACAGCTTTACATCAGGACTGGAGCATCATCATCATCATCATCATCACCATTGTCATCTCCATCTTCACTCACTGCCCTCTCTGCCTGCCTGGAGGAAATAAAGGCATGGATGAATCAGAACTTTCTTCAATTAAACTGCTCGAAGACTGAGGCCATACTGATTGGCACCCCTCACCAGATACAAACATCAACTTTAACAACAATCTCCTTCTCCAAGATGGCGCCCATAAGCATGGCTGCGTGTCCACCTCTCCTGTGGGTGTTTGGAATTTTTGTGTTTTGTTCGTTCTTCATTGGAGACATAAGTACACTGCTGGTTTATGATCGGAAGCAGCTTCTGGATTTACGGTTTGCTGCCGCGGATGTCGCTGATTCGGGCCAGTATGAGCGTACTTCGGGGAGGCCCCCTCTGCCCCCGTTGCTCGGAGACGAGTTGCCCGTTTACCTCCGCTGCTCTTCGCACCAGCCTGCACGGAGAAATCGATCGACTCGGAGGAAGAAACGCGGCTGTCGAGCTGGCCGGCTGGTGAAGCTCAGAGCCCGGCGTTCTGCCTCGCTGTCTTCAGCTGATGGTCTCGATTCTCATCGCCAGTCTCCCGCGTGCACGGACCAGGAAAACGACGGGGATCTGCGGCCGGAGCAGCTCTCTGTGGGCAGCGAGCCGCGGACGCGCGCTCCCCCACCAGCGGCTAGCTCATCAGTTGCTAGCAGCTCATCAGCGGCTAGCTCGGATATCATCAAATTCTGTGTTGTCAACGCCCGATCTGTTTGCAACAAAACGTTCATCCTCAGGGATTACTTTGAAGAGCACGACTTGGACTTTTTCTGCATCACAGAATCGTGGATGTCGTCGGGTGAGTCCTGCGCGCTGACGGAAATAATACCACCAAACTGTTTGTTTTTTAACGACCCGCGACCATCAGGTCGTGGCGGTGGGTTATTAACTATCTTCAAATCAACTTTTGACTGTAAACAACTGTCCATTCCAGTCTCCTGCTCCAGTTTTGAGCTGACTGTGTTTGAACTCGGACATTCACCTGTAACTTTGTGTGCTCTTGTCTACCGGCCGCCTCGTTCTAAGAACTTCATCAGCGAGTTTTCTGATTTCTTGGCTGAAATTACAGCTAAATATTCTCGGGTCGTCATTTCAGGCGACTTCAACTTGCACGTGTGTTGTCCTGAGAAGCCCATGGTTAAGGACTTTTTAGATTTATTGGACTCATTTAATTTAACTCAACACGTGAACTCTTCCACACAGCAGCGTGGACATTTGTTGGACCTTGTTTTAACATGTGATGTGACCGTTTCAAACCTTGAAATAGGAGACAATGTATTCTCAGATCATAGGCCAGTGAATTTTCAGTTTACCATCCCCCATGTAACTCCTAAAACATGCATTCCTGCACGTAAAGGCAGGAATGTTAACCATTTAACTGCCGCACGTTTCACTGAGGTTTACAACAATGACATGTTAATTCAGCCCCCGGGGTTCCTCTCCAGCACTGAGGAGCTGACAAACCAGTTTGACTCTGTTTGTTTAAAGGCTTTGGATCAAGTAGCGCCTATTAAACTGAGAAGACCAAAACTCAGGGCCGAACCGTGGCTGAATGACACGACCAGAGCGGCCAGGCAGCAATGCCGAAAGGTGGAGAGGAAGTGGAAAAAAGACAGTCTGCAGGTCTCTTTTGAGATGGTAAAAGAGAGCTGGCGCCGATATCAGAAAGCAGTGAAAACTGCTAAATCACAATACTTCTCTGATATCATTGCTGCAAACTCTCGTAACCCTCGAGTTCTGTTCTCCACCCTAAACTCTGTTCTCCACCTCACTGAACAATCACCCATGGAAGCCTCGACTGAGCTGTGCGAGAACTTCCAACATTTCTTTTTAGATAAAATCGCAACCACCAGGGCTCTCATTTCTCCTCCATCTCACGATCCATCCATCCCACCTCAATCTGTTGCTGTGTTTGACCATTTTGAACCAGTCTCTCTGTCCTCTCTAGAGCAGGTCATGTGCAGCCTGAAACCATCTGGCTCCCCCTTCGATGTGGTCCCCCCTCGGCTTCTAAAGGAGGTTTTTCACACTCTAGGTCCCTCCATTCTCTCGATTGTAAATAGCAGTCTATCCTCGGGTGTGGTGCCAAAATCATTAAAACATGCTGCTGTTCAACCCCTCCTGAAAAAACCAAACCTCGACCCGTCAGTATTATCCAATTTCAGGCCTGTCTCCAGACTCCCATTTGTTTCTAAACTTCTAGAGAAAATAGTTGAGTCCCAACTAAAGTGCTTCCTGGAGGATCACGCTATCCCCGAGCTTTTCCAGTCTGGCTTCAAATCCCTCCACAGCACTGAGACTGCCCTACTGAAGGTTTTTAACGACATCTTTCTATCCACAGATACTGGTGACTCTGTGCTGCTTGTCCTATTGGACCTCACATCCGCTTTCGACACCATCGACCATGAGATCCTCATTGCTAGGTTGGAGCAGTGGGTGGGCATCTCAGGATCAGCCCTAAACTGGTTCAGATCCTACCTCTCTGACAGGTCTTTTTGTGTGTCCATCAATGATTTTACTTCTGCAGTGGCGGCTCTTAAATGGGGGGTTCCGCAGGGGTCCATCCTGGGTCCTCTCTTGTTCTCCTTATACCTGCTGCCACTCGGTGCTATTTTCCGGAAACACAATATACCTTTCCACTTCTACGCTGATGACTGTCAAATCTACTTCCCCCTAAGACAAAATGGTACAGGCTCTATTCAACCTCTGCTCGACTGCCTGGCTGACATCAGGGACTGGATGGCTTTAAATTTCTTAAGCTTCAATGATAAGAAGTCTGAAGCCATATTGTTCCTTCCCAATGACACAACCTCAAACCACTGCATTGACCTGTCTGCTCTACCCCTGTCCGAAAAACAAAAAGTCAAAAATCTGGGAGTGATAATGGATCCTTCCATGAAACTCAACAGTCATGTAAACATGATCGTCAAATCCTGTTTTTTCCAGCTGAGACGTCTGTCTAACGCCAAAAATACACCACACGCGTTGCAGCTCCGCCCCGCTCCGGTCCGACCTCCGCAGCAAATACGCACCCTTTACAGGTATTCCCCGATTTACGAGCGAGATCCGTCACAAGGAGGCGCTCGTAAACCGGAAATCTCGTAATTTGGAACGGCCGCCATTTCTCTCGTAAACCCGGAAGTCCGCTCGTAAATTTCGCCAGCGCACCTAAAAACACTCTATTTTCATCTAAAAACTACTTTTGAGTGCATAAAAATGATCGGAAACGTGTGTTTATATGCTTAACTTGCTAACTGTAGTGAAAAAACACATGAAAACTCAGTATTTTTTTCGTTTTTTCCAAAAATTCAACCCGGAAGTCCGCTCGTAAATTTCGCCAGCGCACCTAAAAACACTCTATTTTCATCTAAAAACTACTTTTGAGTGCATAAAAATGATCGGAAACGTGTGTTTATATGCTTAACTTGCTAACTGTAGTGAAAAAACACATGAAAACTCAGTATTTTTTTCGTTTTTTCCAAAAATTCAACCCGGAAGTCCGCTCGTAAATTTCGCCAGCGCACCTAAAAACACTCTATTTTCATCTAAAAACTACTTTTGAGTGCATAAAAATGATCGGAAACGTGTGTTTATATGCTTAACTTGCTAACTGTAGTGAAAAAACACATGAAAACTCAGTATTTTTTTCGTTTTTTCCAAAAATTCGCAGCTCGTAAGTCTGGAACCTCGCAGATCAGAGCGCTCGTAATTCGGGGACTACCTGTATAATCAATGAGATAAAGTACACTGGCTCCGCACGGCGGCGGCGAGCTGCGGAGAGCGGACGGCAGTCCGTCAAAATTAGAAATTTTTCTATTTCTGCCGGATGACGGAGCTGTGCCGGAGTCAACTTTTGAAGATTACGTCGCACCAACAGGAAAAGGAACGAGCACAACTTCCGTATTTACAAAATAAAATCACCACAGGCGGACTAATCCTAGCTCTATACGGATTTATTTGTACAAAAATGCTGTCAAACTATCATTTATGACTATTCTATGACTAAACTATTATATTTATGACTATGACTACGCCTAATAACGCAATACAAGAAATAAATAAATAAAAAAGTATTTTATTCTGAAATGTAAACATCACTTCCTGTTGCTCAAACCATGTAGCTCATTTACGAGAGAAGATCAAGGCAGCAGTCTCTCTACAGTTGTTCTCCATCTTCCACCGAATGAATTGTTTTGTTCTGACTTACTTATTTATCACTTGATTTATCGCGCGATCTCGCACGTGTCTCGGAGCGGCGCATCCAGGCGGACCTGAGCGGAGCGCAGGCAGTGGAAATTGGACTCGCTCAGCTGCGACCTGCGGACCGGAGCGGGGCGGAGCCGCGTGCAGTGTATTTTTGGGGTAAGCTGAAGCCCATATTATCCAAAAAGCACCTGGAGACAGTGATTCACGCATTCATTACATCTAGGCTTGATTACTGCAATTCACTTCTGTTTGGCGTCAGTCAAGCCACCATTGCACGATTACAACTGGTTCAGAACGCAGCTGCCCGATTTTTAACCAGCACACGCAAAAGAGAGCACATTACACCAGTCTTGGCCTCCCTTCACTGGCTACCGGTTCATCTTCGAATCCAATTCAAAATTCTCATGTATGTCTACAAATCGCTGAACAGTCTCGCCCCCGCCTATCTCTCGGATCTGATACACCCATATGTCCCTCCACGTGCTTTGAGGTCAGAGGATCAGGTACTCTTAATAGTTCCAGAAACTCGCCTTAAGCGCAGGGGTGACAGGGCGTTCTCTGTAGCAGGCCCAAGACTCTGGAACGAGTTACCGCTGCTCATCAAACAGGCCCCCTCCCTCTCGGTTTTCAAATCCCGGTTAAAAACTCACTACTACTCCATTGCTTTCAATGCCAGCTGATTTGTATTGGATCGTTTGATTTATGATCTGCAATGTTTTTATGTTTTTCGTGTTGTACTTCATTGTCTGTGTTGCCTGTTGCGTGTTTGTTTGTCCAGCACTTTGGTGTGGACTTGTTTATAAATTTTAAATTTTAAAATTTTAAAATTTTAAAATTGTTTATAAATCTTTGCTTTATAAATAAAATGGTATGGTATGGTATGGTAAGACATCCCCCTCTCCACCTCTGTTACAAATCTTGGAATAAAAATGGACTCTCATCTTACATTTGAAAATCACATTAAGCATCTGTTTAAAACCTGCTTCTTCCATCTTCGAAACATCTCCAGACTTCGCCCATCTCTGACTTTTCCTGATGCTGAGAAACTCGTCCATGCCTTTGTCTCCTCCAGGCTCGACTACTGCAACTCCCTGTTTATTGGTATCCCTGGCAAAAACCTTCAGAAACTTCAATACATTCAAAACAGTGCAGCAAGGATTCTGTTGAGAGTTCGTAAATTTGAACATATTACACCCATTCTCCATAACCTCCATTGGCTTCCTGTCACCTACAGAATTCAGTACAAAACTGCTCTCATTACACATCAATGCTTACACGGAACTTCACCTGACTATCTAAAGGACATTCTTGCACCATATTCATCCACCCGGTCTCTACGATCACAGAACAGTAATTTACTTCATATTCCTCGGACCAAATTGAGGACCATGGGAGACCGAGCATTCTGTGTGGCTGCCCCCCGCCTGTGGAACTCCCTCCCTGACGACCTGAGAGCTCCACAGTCACTGGTTGACTTTAAAAGCAGCATTAAGACTTTTCTTTTTAAGCAAGCCTATTCTGCCTCCACATGATTTTATCTTTGATCTTAGTTGATATTATTGATTTTATTTGATTTTATCACTTGTTTTATTTTGATCTTTGCTTTGTTGCACTTTGTAGCACTTTGAGATTTTTATTAATGAAAAGTGCATTATAAATGGAATTCATTATTATTATTATTATTATCTGATAAACATGATGAACATGAGGATCTGATGAACATGATGATCTGATGAACATGATGAACATGAGGATCTGATGAACATGATGAACATGAGGATCTGATGAACATGATGAACATGAGGATCTGATGAACATGAGGATCTGATGAACATGATGATCTGATGAACATGAGGATCTGATGAACATGATTCATCATGTTCATCAGATCATCATGTTCATCAGATCATCATGTTCATCAGATCCTCATGTTCATCAGATCCTCATGTTCATTCATTCATTCATTCATTCAACCTTTATTTATACAGGCTAGCCTCGTTGAGTCACGGGGACTCATTTACAAGAGGGACCTGTCTCACTCACACCAAACAACCATCCACTCTCACACTCACACCTAGGGTCAATTTAGAGTCACCAATCAGCCTAACAAGCATGTTTTTTGGTCTGTGGGAGGAAACCGGAGTACCCGGAGGAAACCCACGCATGCACGGGGAGAACATGCAAACTCCACCCAGAAAGGCCCCGGACCGGGATTTGAACCGGCAACCTTCTCGCTGAGAGGCAGCAGCTCTACCAGTTGTGCCACCGTGCTGCCCAAG
>JBBPBX010013060.1:29735-53043 GCA_038048925.1 Garcialebias charrua
CGGAGGAAACCCACGCATGCACGGGGAGAACATGCAAACTCCACCCAGAAAGGCCCCGGACCGGGATTTGAACCGGCAACCTTCTCGCTGAGAGGCAGCAGCTCTACCAGTTGTGCCACCGTGCTGCCCAATCAGATCAACAATCAGTTCATCAGATCCTCATGTTCATCATGTTCATCAGATCCTCATGTTCATCAGATCCTCATGTTCATCATGTTCATCAGATCCTTATGTTCATGTTCATCTGATGAACATGATGAACATGAGGATCTGATGAACATGAGGATCTGATGAAAATGAGGATCTGATGAATATGAGGATCTGATGAATATGAGGATCTGATGAAAATGAGGATCTGATGAACATGAGGATCTGATGAACATGAGGATCTGATGAAAATGAGGATCTGATGAAAATGAGGATCTGATGCACATGAGGATCTGATGAACATGAGGATCTGATGAAAATGAGGATCTGATGAAAATGAGGATCTGATGAAAATGAGGATCTGATGCACATGAGGATCTGATGAACATGATGAACATGAGGATCTGATGAACATGAGGATCTGATGAACTGATGAACATGATGAACTGAACAGTTTCACTCCTCTGACAGCAGTGAACTCGTTACAGACATTTGTCCTAACGAGCAGCAGAACAGAACAAATAGCTGTGAGGTTTTGCTGAGCAGTTTAGCGTATTATTTATTTACATTTTAAAAGTTAGATTAAAAACCGTGTTCTGAATCTGCTCTTTAAACCTCTAACATTATAAAGATAAATGGCCGTGACTTGACACAAACAACGAGGCTCTTTGTGGCAACAATTAGATTATTTTCCTGTTAGCCTAGCTGTTAGCATTAGCGTCTCACCGGCTGTTACAGCAGAGGGAGGAACAACTCGATCAAAGAGACCGCCGGGGCCTGTCCTCGCTGTTGTCTCCTTTAAACCTGTTGTCTCCTTTAAACCTGTTGTCTCATTTAAACCGGGTCAAACGGACATTCCTCTGAGACAGAAGTGGTCTGGTTCTTCCCGGGTCAGGTTCGGAACATGCCGGTCCAGTAACTTCTGAGAGGCTCGTGGATCAGTTTCACTTCTTCTCACTGCTGCGTTCAGGGACCCGCAAAGTGTAGGAATTTAATTATAATGGCGCCCTCTGCTGGCGGGGAAGGCCAGCAGAGGGCGCCATTATAATTAAATTCCTACACTTTGCGCTGCAGTCTGCTGCGAGGTGTACTTGGGGTACTTGGGGAGCTCCAGGAAGAAAAATCCTGTTTACCGGTACTTGGAAAAGAAGTAAAAAATGAAGAAATAACGCAAAAATGTTGGAATATATTAGCAGTATAAAATTACCAGAGTGTTGCTGAATTTTCATTTTATAAATTTTTATATGTTTAATTAATTGTTGCTTTTTTTTATTTTATTATATGACGTCGAAGACAAAAATTCAATATAGCAGACTCACCCCAGCTGCATTGAGTCTCTAATCACCGTCCATCCGGATATATGGCCGTCCCTTCCTCAGCTCTTCCTGTTTGCCCGTTGCCAGACTGGTCGCGTCCCTCCACCTCCCCATCTCCACCCGGGGTTTCAAGATCCTCAGTTCTCCCCTGTTCTTCATCCTGACTCCGCCTCCAGGGAGTATCTGCTCGCCTCCATCCTGGTCCTACTTCTGTGTACGTTCCTGCTTCCTGTTCCCTGAAACCCAGCCGGTCGAGGCAGATGGCCGCTTGTCCTGAGCCTGGTTCTGCTGGAGGTTTCTTCCTCACGGGGGAGTTTTTCCTTCCCACTGTCGCTTCTTGCTTGCTCAGGATGGGAGTTCTACGATGGGGTTTGTCTCAGGGTTAACCGGAACCAACGACCGATGGATGAACGACATGCACGTGCCGGTGATAAGTTGGATGACTACGATCCCCGACTTTGCCACCGGGTTCGGGTCCCGGGGGGTAGAAATCCATAACCTATCTCCCTATGCCGGACATTCAAGCTCTAAGCGGTCCGGCATGCACACCCTCCGCCGGGGCCCGAGCACCAAAGAACCCTCATCAATAAAACCTTTTAATTGTATTCTTCTCTCTTGTTGTGTGAGTCTCTCCAGGTTGAAATCAAGCAAAACATTTACATTGTACAGTATTGTACGGAGCCTGGGAGGGGACATGCGGGAACGCAAAAGAAAAAAAAAACATGTCCTCTCCTGGGCTCAGTAACATTATACAAATCATCTGACATAATTATCTTCCAAATTTTTCATTATTACTGTATTATAGTATTCATTTCATACAAATAAACAGTTGGCTAAAGCATGAGACGGTTAATTACAGACGTGCAGACATGTTTTTAGTTTTCTACATCACTTTACAGTGTAGCTGTTTGTGTTTCGTTAATTAATATAATTTTCATTTATTTTTCCCAATTTATATGTTTTATTTTATGATTGTCTACTGTCGTCATCATTCTTTGTTAAAAGCAGGTTTCTCTTGTAGATGAGTCCTCGAGGCTCAATGAAACTAACCTGTAGGTTGAATGAGAAATTGTTAGTAATGATCCAATAATTGTCAGTCGGGTCATCTGGACAGTTTCCAGATGACCCGACTGACAATTATTGGATTTGGTACCTGGATTACTGAGCATGAACTTTCTTGTTAGTAATGATATTTTAATTCTTAATTTAAATAAATGTGTGTACAGTATCCAGGGTTTCTGCAGGTTTCAACAACTCAAATTTAAGACTTTTTAAGACTTTTTAAGACTTTTAAAGACCAGTATGAATCATCATATGTTGACCTATTCACAACATATGTACACGACAGAAATGCACAGAAGAAATGCATAATTACTACTTGAAAAGTAACTATTCAAAAAATGAAACGAACACATTTTACATGCAGTGTTGTTGATAATTGAGAACAAAAACATCTAGCCACGAGGTTGAAGATTACGGTGGCCGAGGGGTGCAAACGCGCCGCAAGAAGAGACGCTCTTCAAACGGACGGCTGCAAATTTTAAAAAAGAGCTGCAAACAGAAAAAGCTACAACGGAAGTGCTCCAGACCACTAGGGGCAGTGGAACAAAGAACAAATCATAAAGCATATTATAGTTTTCGGAATGGCACTAGTTATTTGTGTATTTAAACTTATTTATTTTAAGAATATTTTACACTTATTCGAAACAATCTCGTTGTATTTATTTTAATACTGTGTGGAAGAGGAGCAATCAGGGATGCCAGGTTGAGTCAGTGGTCTAAGTCTTAGACTCTAAGAGATGTCTTGGGATGCGGGAGACCCGGGTTCGATCCCCGGTGTCGGAAATTTTGTGGTATTACTTTCTTTTTTTTAAGCCTTTTGTTTTGGATAGATCGAACCAAGCAACAACAAAGATGTAGATGTATTTATCTATTCCACCCGATCTAGCCAAAAACAAAAGGCTTAAAAAAAGGCTTAAAAAAAGAAAGTAATACCACAAAACATCCAAAATCGGGAATCGAACCCGGATCTCCTGCATCCAAAGACATCTCTTAGAGTCTAAGACTTAGACCACTGACCCAACCTGGCATCCTTGTATTGCTTCTCTTCCGCACAGTATTAAAATAAATACAACAAGACAGTTTCGGATAAGTGTAAAATATTCTTAAAATAAATAAGTTAAAATACACAAATAACTAGTGCCATTCCGAAAACTATAATATGCTTTATGATTTGTTCTTTGTTCGACTGCCCCTAGTGGTCTGGAGCACTTCCGTTGTAGCTTTTTCTATTTGCAGCTCTTTTTAAATTTGCAGCTGTTTTTTTAAATTTGCTGCTGTTTTTTTTATTTGCAGCCGTGTTTAAAATTTGCAGCTGTTTTTTTTTATTTGCAGCTGTTTTTTATTTTATTTGAAGCTGTTTTTTAAAATTTGCAGCTGTGTTTAATTTTTTGTAGCGCTTATCTTCTTGCAGCGCGTTTGCACCCCTCGGCCACCGTAGAAGATGCTTGTATGTGGACTACATAAATCTGAGCTCCTCTCCCTTAGCAAGAATCTCCTCCATAGGCATATATTTCTAAATTATCACACTACGGATTCTGCACCCAACCTGATGTCAATGTCTTTGGTTGGAGCCAGTTCTTCTTTTCAGCTACATCCAGTTTGATGAGCTGCAGTGTGGAGATATCTTGGAGGACCTCTCTCTTAATGAAGCGTCTGAGTAGACTAACAAAAGAAAATTAAATTACCATGAATTATAAAAAAAATTCAAACTAAATCAATACTGAGTCATCAAACAACAACTTGTGTCAACACACACATAAGTTAGTACTAATATACTTATAAAACACATTTACAAAAATATAGCCTAAACAGGTTTATCAAATTTGCATCTGAAAAATAAAGCTGTCATATAAAATAAAACATTTACTTACTAGTGTGTATTACGTATTTATATTACTGACACAAATAGATAAATTATTCTAATTCTGTAGAAACTTTTTTTTTAGATTTCTCATAACATTTTATGAAAGCTCCTTGGATGAGAAGCGAAACGTCTTCAGCCACAGAAGTCCAGTTGTTTCTGCTTTTAATCTTGTTTGGATTTAACGTGACATGTATGACAGAATCTTCCCTAGCATATCAAAAAGATGGCATTTTTCCCATAGTCCTGAATGCATCACTGGGAGTAGTTGGTCGGTTTCTATTTCTATATTTTTTTTTTCTTCTTTTCTGTTGTTTGTTGTTCAAGGAAATTCTATCACTGCTGTTCATCATTCTTTAGTTTGTAGCAGGTCAATTTGTAAATGAGCCCTCGAGGCTCAATGAGATTTACCTGACTAAATAAAGGTTGAATGAATTTCGGTTCTCCGAGCACTGATCACGTGACGCGGTCATTCACTGTAGCAATGGCGGCCATGCCCAAAGAGGGCAACTGTTAGGGCTGATTATGTAAAACTTGTGAACATGTTTTAATGATAATATCCTGATGCATGCTCAATAACTCAAGTAGATTAATGATAATATTAATGGAAAAAATATTATGTTGTAATATGTTGTCATATGTTGTCATCATTTGTTTTAAAAACAGGTAAATGAGTACTCGAGGCTCAATGATGATAATAATAATATATTATGTGTTGTCATCATTGCAATTAGAGTAACATGTAGAAATGAAAGTTGAATGAATTAATATAATATGAGAATGTATATAATATGTATCCAGCTTAAATGAAAATGTAAAAATCCCATGAATGTGTTGTTCCAACTGAAGAGAAAAAGACCTCATTTTGCATGTAAGTATGTTTTTATCTTATTTACCTCAAGCTGCCCACACTGATCACCCACCTGGAGCAGAAGGACTCCTACGTCCATCTGCTCTTTGTGGACTTCACATCTGCCTTCAACACCATGATCCCCCAGACCCTGATGGACGACTAAGCCCTGTTGGGGTCCAGGCTCAGGGACCGTGGAAAGAACCCATTTGCAGACAGGACTCAGGAGGCAAAGTACAAAAATAAATACTTTAATTGTTCAAACAGAAAAAAGGCTGACAATGGCAGCAAAACTCACATAACTCAGGGAACTCAGGGAACAGGACTAGGATGAACCCAAAACGATGACGAACCGACAAAGACAGAACTCACAGAGGAACTTATATACACACAGGCAGGGCTTGGGACAAAGGTGAAAATAATCAGACTAATTGCAGCACAACACCAGGAAGGACCAGAGTGAACACTTGGGGAAGTAATAAATAACAGACCAGGGCTAGGGAACTAACTAAAACATGTAACATGAATAACTAAACTGGGACTGAACAGGGAAGTAAACTAAACAGGAATTTAACTAATCTGGGACAGGACAGGGAAATAAACTAAATCTGAAATAACTAAAATGGAGCAGGGTTAGTTGAATGGAAAACACATGGAAAGTCCAGGAGAGGGAGCCAACCTCACAGTGGGAACAAAGAGCTGACTAAACAAATACAACACAGAAACAAAAACAGAAAGCTTAACAGGGCAAGACAAAGACACTAGACAACTGAGAGGAGACAAAGAACTAAATTAAACTCAAGAGAAGACTAAAAGAAACAAACAGACAGAACACAGAAACACTAGACAACAGACCATGACAAGCCCCTCCATTTGCAACGGGGTCCTAGACTTCTTAACAAACTGACCACAGTCTGTGAGGATCCACAGCTTCTCCTCCTCCACCATAACCCTCAGCACTGGCTCCCCCAGCTGTGTGCTGCCACCATCACAGACATCTACACCTCCATATGCAGGAAGAGGGCCACCTGCATCATGAAGGACCACACTCACCCAGCACACACACTTTTTGCCCCACTCCCCTCAGGACTGAGGTTGCGGAGCATCAAGTGTAGAACCACTAGACTGAGGAACAGCTTCTACCCTGAGGCTGTTATACCCCTTTTCCATTAGTAACAGTACAGCGCGGTTCGTCTCGACTCGGTACGGTTCCATGGCTTTTCCACTAATAACGAATCGTAGAACTGGTCCCTTTTTTCAGAATCCTTTTCTCTTAGGTTCCAAGCGGTTCCAAGTGGGCCAAGCCAGCACCAAAACACGACTGAACGCTGTCGGTCACTGATTGGTCAGGGCATAGGCGCAAATGGGCACTATGCCATAGATGCACCGCATGGGGGCGCTGGACTTAAGGGGGCGTCAAAAGTGTCTCTAGAAAAAAACGTTCTTCTAGCAGGCATTTTCTTTGACTTTAACTGCATGAAATGACAATAACAGGTCAACAGCACTNATGCATGCTCAATAACTCAAGTAGATTAATGATAATATTAATGGAAAAAATATTATGTTGTAATATGTTGTCATATGTTGTCATCATTTGTTTTAAAAACAGGTAAATGAGTACTCGAGGCTCAATGATGATAATAATAATATATTATGTGTTGTCATCATTGCAATTAGAGTAACATGTAGAAATGAAAGTTGAATGAATTAATATAATATGAGAATGTATATAATATGTATCCAGCTTAAATGAAAATGTAAAAATCCCATGAATGTGTTGTTCCAACTGAAGAGAAAAAGACCTCATTTTGCATGTAAGTATGTTTTTATCTTATTTACCTCAAGCTGCCCACACTGATCACCCACCTGGAGCAGAAGGACTCCTACGTCCATCTGCTCTTTGTGGACTTCACATCTGCCTTCAACACCATGATCCCCCAGACCCTGATGGACGACTAAGCCCCTCCATTTGCAACGGGGTCCTAGACTTCTTAACAAACTGACCACAGTCTGTGAGGATCCACAGCTTCTCCTCCTCCACCATAACCCTCAGCACTGGCTCCCCCAGCTGTGTGCTGCCACCATCACAGACATCTACACCTCCATATGCAGGAAGAGGGCCACCTGCATCATGAAGGACCACACTCACCCAGCACACACACTTTTTGCCCCACTCCCCTCAGGACTGAGGTTGCGGAGCATCAAGTGTAGAACCACTAGACTGAGGAACAGCTTCTACCCTGAGGCTGTTATACCCCTTTTCCATTAGTAACAGTACAGCGCGGTTCGTCTCGACTCGGTACGGTTCCATGGCTTTTCCACTAATAACGAATCGTAGAACTGGTCCCTTTTTTCAGAATCCTTTTCTCTTAGGTTCCAAGCGGTTCCAAGTGGGCCAAGCCAGCACCAAAACACGACTGAACGCTGTCGGTCACTGATTGGTCAGGGCATAGGCGCAAATGGGCACTATGCCATAGATGCACCGCATGGGGGCGCTGGACTTAAGGGGGCGTCAAAAGTGTCTCTAGAAAAAAACGTTTTTCTAGCAGGCATTTTCTTTAACTGCATGAAATGACAATAACAGGTCAACAGCACTGATTAGGCGCCCCCCTGCTCCCTCACCTCCCTCCTCCTATCTCTCTGCTCTCCCTACACACCAGGTGCTGCTGTGAACACGCGCCCACAGGCGCGTTATTTATTTATTTATTTTTTTCACTCGTGCACTGGAGCGGCAGAAAAAAAAGGGCGCAAAACAGAAAAAGGGAGAAGGAAGTTGAAAAAAAGCCTTTCAATGTGGTTAAAAGATATTAGGTAAGTACTGTCAGTGTATTAGCAGGACAGGAGGGTTGTAAAATATTCAGGTTAGCTAAAGCTAGCCTAATAGGAATCGTCCCATATTTGGCTGTTAAATAAATGTTGCCTCCACTATAGACATGATTTGTTTAATATGTTTATTTGATACATGTCACACACACATCCACACACTGTGTAAGAATTATCTAAATAAAACAGGAAACATTAACACAGGAAAGCTAAACTGTTGTGGCGGCAGTTCCCAGCTATGTTCCAATGCAGTGCTACAATTTATTCACTCATATGTACATTTATTATTATTGATTCTTTAATTAAAGATGAGTTGTACAAGTTTATGTGTGTATCAGACAAATTAGTCCTCAGTGTCACTATAGCCCTTAGACTCAAAAAGGTTGGCAGAGGGACACTTGAGTTTAAATGTCTTATTTAATATCACTACAGTGGTGTGTGTTGTGATGTATCTGGTAAGTCAGATCAGATGAAATGTCCAGTCAGTAACTGTTATCCAACAAGGAGATGATTTAAATTAAAGTTTAATTTCTATTGTGGTTTGACTGCTGTATTTTTAAACCTACTTAACACAAAATTAATGTCACTCAGCTGTGAGGATGGAGAGCAGGAAGAGAAGATGACAGAGGAATCAGGACAGACTGGGGAAGGCAACAGGTTGGTCTAATGCAGGTGGAAGTGAGGGAACAGCTACTTAATTGGTTCCAATATGGCGGCGCGTGCAAACGTTGCGGCTTCTCTCTCTCCCAGCAACACGGTGCTTTCGTCTGTTTTGTCCTGCACGCCGCAATTTGCCGGCACGTCTTTGTCTTGTCTACGTGTTCAAGAACGCAAGTATAGCCGTGAATTCCTGCTTGATGTCGGAAAAACCGCTCATTTGGGAATAAACAGCGAACTCCAGGAGAAGCTACATGAGCTCGAGGAGGAGTTACATGAGCTTCGTGACTGCGAGCTGCTCTGGAAGCCAGCCCGGACCTTCCCTTCATCGCGCCCGCCGTGGAAGTACCACAAGCGGCGTGACGCTTCACCGCGCCCGCCATGGAAACGCCACAAGCGGCGTGACAGGAAACAGAAGCGGGGTAAACGCGGAGGTATCAGAGCTAGGCTAGCAGCTAGCCCACACAGGCCGGCTATTCCATCCATGGTTCTGGCTAACGTGCGCTCCTTGGACAACAAATTGGATTATATACGCCTGCTACGAACGACACAAAAGACTGTGAGAGACTGCTGTGTGTTTGTATTCACGGAAACGTGGCTCAACAACAACGTTCCGGACCATGCTGTCCAGCTGGAGCAGCTAACATGCTACAGAGCGGACCGAACCCTCGAGGGAGGTAAGACAAGGGGAGGGGGGCTCTGTGTTTACATCAACAACGCATGGTGTCGTGATGCTGCTGTGGTCTACAAACACTGCTCACATTTAGTGGAGTTCATGACTATTAAATGCAGACCGTTCTTTTTACCGAGGGAGTTTACAGCTGTTTTGATTGTTGCTGTATATATCCCCCCAAGCTCCAACAGCAAAGATAGAAGTGAGGCACTAAATGAACTATATCTGCACATCAGTGAGCAACAAACAGCCCATCCTGATGCTTTTCTCATCACGGCTGGTGATTTCAACCATGCAGATTTAAAGAGTGTTCTCCCAAAAACATACAGAAACATAAACTTTGCAACAAGAGGAAACAACACCCTGGACCAGGTTTACACCACCATGAAAAATTCCTACAGAGCCATCCCCCTCCCCCACATTGGTGCTTCTGACCATATCTGTGTTATGCTAAAGCCAGCATACAGGCCACTGGTGAAAGTCACAAAACCAGTCCGCAAGCAGATACGAGTGTGGCCAGAGGGGTCTTCAGAGGCACTCCAGGACTGTTTTGACACCACAGATTGGAGTATGTTCAAAGAAGCTGCTACCACAAACAACAACTTATGTCTCCAGGAGTACTCAGACACTGTATGTTCATACATCACCAAGTGCATTGATGATGTAACCAACCTTAAAACCATCACTGTTCGGGCTAACCAGAAGCCATGGCTGACAGCTGAGGTTCACAGACTCATGAAAGCCAGGAATGCTGCCTTCAAAGCGGGAGATCAGGTGGGCCTGAGGGCAGCCAGAAACAACCTGGACCGGGGCATCAGAAAGGCAAAGAAGCAGTATTCTGGGAAAATAGCTCACCGTTTCAAGGACAGCAGGGATACACGCAGTCTGTGGCAGGGAATACAGACCATCACAAACTACAAACCACCCCCCCAGACCTGTGACAGCTCAGCCTCTGCGCTGAATGAACTGAATGAGTTCTTTGCTCGGTTCGAGGCAAGTAACAGCACACCAGCACATAAACTCCCCCCCTCTCCTGATGGCCAGGTGCTGACGCTGTCCTCAGACAGCGTAAGGCGATCATTCATCAAGATTAACGCCCGGAAGGCCTCTGGTCCTGACAACATACCTGGTCGTGTGCTGAAGGACTGTGCAGGGGAACTCGCAGCGGTCTTCACGGACATCTTTAACATCTCACTGAGCCAGGCCATCGTCCCCACCTGTTTCAAAGCCACCACCATCATCCCTGTCCCAAAGAAGGCAACGCCCGCATGCCTCAATGACTATCGCCCAGTAGCACTCACCCCCATCCTGATGAAGTGCTTTGAACGGCTAGTCATGAAAAGCATCACATCTGTCCTCCCTGCCTCCCTGGATCCCTTCCAATTTGCATACCGACCTAATCGCTCAACCGACGATGCCATCTCCTCTGCCCTTCACACAGCTCTCACACATCTGGACACGAAGGACTCCTATGTTAGAATGTTGTTCATCGACTTCAGCTCGGCATTTAACACCATCATCCCCCAACAGCTCATCCTTAAACTGGACAGTCTGGGGCTGAACACCTCAATGTGTAACTGGCTGCTAGACTTCCTGACCGGGAGACCACAGACAGTGCGGGTCGGGAGTAACACATCTAGCACCATCACATTGAACACAGGGGCCCCACAAGGATGTGTGCTGAGCCCCCTTCTATTCACCCTGCTAACACACGACTGCACACCATCATACAGCTCCAACCACTTCATCAAGTTTGCGGACGACACAACAGTGGTGGGTCTCATCAGCAACAACGATGAGACGGACTACAGGAACGAGGTGAGCCGCCTGGCCTTGTGGTGCGGACACAACAATCTCACTCTCAACGTGGAGAAGACAAAGGAGATTGTTGTGGACTTCAGGAAGAAGGATGCCCAACATGCCCCTCTGACCATCAACAGCACCGCAGTGGAGAGAGTAGACAGCACCAAGTTCCTGGGAGTGCACGTCTCAAAGGACCTGTCCTGGAGCAGGAACACTGCAGCACTGGCAAAGAAGGCTCACCAGCGTCTCTACTTTCTCCGCAAGCTGAAAAGGGCTGGAGCTTCAACCCCCATCATGAGCACCTTCTACAGAGGTGCCATAGAAAGTGTCCTGACCAGCTGCATCACTGTGTGGTTTGGTGCATGTACTGCATCCTGCCGCAAGAGCCTCCAGCGCATTGTGAGAGCAGCTGAGAAGATCGTGGGCACCTCCTTGCCCTCACTGCAGGACTTACACAGCAAACGCCTCACTCGGAAAGCCCACCGCATGGCAGGTGATCCCACACACCCACTACACAGCTGCTTCAGACTACTGCCATCAGGGAGGAGACTGAGGAGTCTCCAGGCTCGAACCAGCAGACTGAGAGACAGCTCTGTTCATCAGGCAGTCAGAATGCTAAACACTCTGCCTGCTCTGCCCCCCCTCCCATTTGAACTGCCTTAACACTAAAACTTTCTCACACATTATCACTCAACACAAAGTTTTTCACTAAACTCTCGGTCATGTGCTCATACAGTTTGCACTACTTCTCATACTTGCACTAATGTCTGTATTACATCACTGCCTATAATCATAATACTGTTTACATTCTCTGTTTACATTTATTAATACTGTTTACTTTTATTACTACTGCTTACATGTAATTACTACTGTTTACATTTATTTACACTACTCTAATATCTACACCACTGCTGGTACATATACAGTGTGCTCTGAACGGTCTTATTTAGGGATGCCCAATGTGCCTTACTGCATATGCCACTTTTTGCCTCTATAACAACATCAACTACTACCTCATACATATACTGTGTACATTGACTCATACGCTGCTTTGCCACTTTGCAAATGTCAATGCTAGAAACCTTTAGTTTATTTTAGTTATACTTTTTATACTCTTTTTTTTGTGCTAGTATGCAAAAACTCAGGACAGTATTATGTTCATTAAATGTTTAATGTTTTAGTTTTAGAGTTGGTGTGGATTTTCATGCTCTTGCACCGCTATGCAAAAAAAAAAAAAACTCAGGACAGTGTTAGTTTTACTATTTTATGCTTATGTCTATTATTATATGTTTCAGTGTTTCAATGTTTAGATGTTTACTGTTGCACCGAGGGACTGAGAGAAACGCAATTTCGGTCCTGTGTATGTCCTGTACAGTACATATTGCAGATCTGACAATAAAGTTGACTTTGACTTTGACTTTGACTTTAATCCCAAGCAATAACAAACATTATTTTTAAAAACTGTATTAAGATCTGTAATTTTTACAACTAATATATAATGTTCTTTTGACCATATGACTTAGTGCAGAATGCCACAGACAAAAGGTGAAGGAGACAGACACGAGGTCAGTGATAGAGGAGACAAGTGATGACATCAGGTAGGAATAATTACATTAGGGAGGCAACAAAAACCTATACTGTATACCATGATGGTTTGAATTTCTGATGACCATCTTTCATTGTCTTCTTTCATGGAAAGTAACAGTTTAAATGTCATAAATGTTAAAACTCTGACATGGACTCCAGGCTGTTAAGATTTCATATGTTTTCTACATAAAATATTGAGCACTGATTTTGTTATATATTTTTACTTTATTAAACTTCTTATTTGTTTATGATTGGAATGATCACCTGATATAATATGTAACATAAAAAAAAATCTGTAATATTGCTACTGTATTTTCTAAGTGCATGACTAAGGGAGGAAAGCTGTATGAGGCGGCAGGTTAAAAAAAAGGGGGGAGGGCGCCGTTGATGTTTTCGCATCCACCTCAAAAATATGTAGTTGCGCCCTTGGGTCAGGGGCAGAGTCACTAGAGGGGTTTGAGAATTTTTTACAACACTTGATCCGCCATTTGCAATTACCGGTGTTTGAATTCGAGGAACGACTGGACCTATTTTAAAGATTTTAAAAACAATAATGACAACACCGGGTCTAATGCTGAAGTGCAGACGTTTTTTGGTGGCCGATGACATAATTCTGAGCGAGCTAGATGGATCTCTGCTGGTCCCCGACTGTCCCCCCAGTCCTCTCCACCGGAGCCTCAGAGCCCCCTCAGGCCGTGCAGGGCGTCATCTCCTCGGCTCCGAGCTCCGCTGGTGGAGGATCACACGAGCTGCTGACTGGCAGAAGGCCGGGCCCCAGCCTCACATGCTCATGAAGGCCGAGCCCTGGCGGAGGGGCGCAGCGGGACGGGTCTGCGATGGAGCTATATGTTGTTCCTCTACCACTAACACACACCCCCGCCACAAACATTCACTTTGAGACAACTGAGAAAAACAACACAAGTACAATGCCCCCCCAAAAGAAAATCCTGTTCTGCAAAAGACAACCTTACGGAAGCGTATTGCATTCAACCATGACATTTTTTTTGGAGCTTACGTAGTAAAAACGTGATACTAGTAATAACGTGATACTATGTAGTGAAAATGTGATACTATGTAGTAAAAACGTGATAATTATGTAGTAAAACTTGATAATTATGTAGTTAAAACATGATACTAAGTAGTAAAAACGTGATACTATGTAGTGAAAACGTGATACTATGTAGTGAAAACGTGATAATTATGTAGTAAAAATGTGATAATTATGTAGTTAAAACGTGATACTAAGTAGTAAAAACGTTATACTATGTAGTGAAAACGTGATACTATGTAGTGAAAACGTGATACTATGTAGTGAAAACGTGATAATTATGTAGTAAAAACGTGATACTATGTAGTGAAAACGTGATACTATGTAGTGAAAATGTGATACTATGTAGTGAAAACGTGATACTATGTAGTGAAAACGTGATACTATGTAGTGAAAACGTGATAATTATGTAGTAAAAACGTGATACTATGTAGTGAAAATGTGATACTATGTAGTGAAAACGTGATAATTATGTAGTAAAAACGTGATAATTATGTAGTAAAAACGTGATAATTATGTAGTTAAAACGTGATAAGTTTAGATGTAGGATGCACGCAGTATGTTAAGAGGCTTGGTCCCTTGAAATATAAGGTATGCCCAAATAGAGCAACATATCTCCAGTAGCACACTGTGAACGCATCTGCCTTCCACTCAAAGGACCCGAGTTCAAATCTGACCTGGGGTGAAGTTATTTTGCTTTTTTTTTTAAACCTATTCGTCCACATGGTGGCAGTAGTAGGCTTTTTTCCTGCATGGACAACTGGTAAAAAGAGGTGTAGGCCTATGTCTTGTATTATTTTGATAGTTTGTAATTTTATAGAGCTGAGCTATTAGTAACTTTAATAGACTATATTTGTGAAAGAAATAATAATAATTCATGTACAGTAATCCCTTGCTTTACACCAAACAGTCTTTATTGTCGTTTGCAGGCCATTTGGTGCATGCAGTGGAACAACATTATGTACACTGGGTCCCAGTTACAGCAAACAATAAAATGCAAAAGAAAAACAGTAACATCTAAGATATGAACTAAGTTAACATAAACTAAAAATACACTTGGCACTATAGCACAAAAACATCACATCGAACAGCAGCACGAACATGAGTATGTATGAGCACAAATGAACACAGCAGCGTAAAACAGATCAACAAAATCATGTGATTCTTCAAAGTGATTATTATGGTTAGATATTACTGAGTCTAACAGCGTCAGAGTAGAAACTGTTCCTCAGGCTAGTGGTTCTACTTCATGCTACTCAACCTCCTTCCTGGGTGTGTGCATGTTCTTAACAAACCTGAGCATCGGTTACACACGAAGGTCATGTGAATGCTACAGGACACTTACAAGGCCTTAATGATGTAAGTTCTCAGGAAGATGTGCAGCTGTATGGATTCATCTGCTGTGGTTGGTGCCCGTAAGAAGCTCTCAGACATTATTTGGCAACACAGATTGATCACTGTTTCATCACAAGGATAAGGTCCCCTTAGTTGACATTCCTGTTTACAAGCGTCCACTGCGTCTAGGGCCAGATTTAGGAGGATGGGGGCCCCTGGGCTTGAGTCAACTTGGGGGCCCATATATATATATACCGGTGTGTGTGTGTGTATATATATATATATATATATATATATATATATATATATATATATATATATATGTATATATATATATGTTTGTTTGTTTGTTTGTTTTGCTTTGGTTCAGATGATGAGAACAGAAAATGACTGAATAGTAAGTTTTCACAACTTACAACTTTAATATGCCAGTTGTCACAAACTACAAACAACCCTGAACTGGTTAAAGACAAAACCACATGTTAGGGTTTGAAACTATAGAATATGATGCTTCCATCACAAAATAAAATCACTGAATAGTTATTGTTGCCTGGATTCAACACAAACTTCCCTGCAACACTCTGTCTCATTTGATGCATCATTATGTGTCTCTTGTAAAAGCAGAACGTCAATGCTTTTATACTTAATGGTTTGGGTAAACCAGTGCACGCTTCACAGCCTCTCTAGCTTAAAGATGTTATTTTAAAAGAATCCATGTTGAGTGAGAGGTTATGGGTACAAAATTAAAATTTTCATTCATTCATTCATTCAATTCAATTCAACCATTATTTATACAGGCTAGCCTCATTGAGCCACGGGGACTCATTTACAAGAGGGACCTGTCTCACTCAGGGTCAATTTAGAGTTACCAATCAGCCTAACATGCATGTTTTTGGACTGTGGGAGGAAACCGGAGCACCCGGAGAAAACCCACACATGCACGGAGAGAACATGCAAACTCCACCCAGAAAGGCCCCCGGACCGGGATTTGAACCGAGGACCTGCTCGCTGAGAGGCAGCAGCTCTACCAGTTGTGCCACCGTGCTGCCCCAAAAATGCTGGTGTTCATCATTTGTTCAGAATTGTTTTCTGACTTTGCTGATTATTTTCTTTAATCTGAAAATTTCTTGGTCAGTGAACCCAGTTTCTGTTTTGTGCCTTATGTAATGTCTGGCTGAGTCATAAGTTCTCAGGTTTGGAAAGTGACTTTCAACTTTAACTCCTCTCAGTCCTTTTGCCTGTTTGAGGAAGGACAGTAAAGTTTCCACAGGATAACGGGGTTCAGTCAGCCTGTGACACAGAGTCACTAGACTAGACTCCTCACGTTCAAATCTATCCACAACCTTGCCCCTCCTTATCTATCTGACCTCCTCCAAATCTCCATCCCATCACGCTCTCTCAGATCCTCCTCTTCACTACATCTCCATGTACCCTCTGCCCGCCTCTCCACCATGGGGAGCAGGGCCTTCACCTGCTCTGCCCCTCACCTCTGGAACGCTCTACCACCAGACCTTCGAAACACCTCCTCCCTTTCTCTGTTCAAGACTGCCCTGAAAACACATCTCTTTAGACTAGCTTATCACTAACTTTGCTAAATGTATTTTTATCTTCCATTTTATATCCTTTATGTATTTTATATTTCAATTTGTCGCTGATAATGTTTGCTCTGTATTACACTGTGTTGGTTTGTTAAGTGTCCTTGGGTGTCCTGAAAGCGCTTTTAAATAAAATGATTATTATTATTATTATTATTATTATTGTTATTATTATTATTATTACTAGAGCACCAGTCCTCACTGTGTCCACTCCCTCATCTCTGTACACATTTTGCTGGCCCGCGTGCAGCATCTTCAACATTTTTTTCTCTTCCCTTGTTTCTTCACCTGGTTTGGGGGGCCCCAGCTCCATCTCTTCTACAGCCGCCCCTGCTTTCTCCTACACCAGCTCCTTTGCCTCCGTTCCTGCACTTTTTATTTCTCCATTCACCTCCACTTTCTCTTCCTTATCACCAGCGGTGGGTGGGGGACCGGCCGTGCGCACCCCCTCCCTCCCCCGCCGGCAGCGGGACCGGCTGCGCGCACCCCCCTCCCCCGCCGGCAGCGGGAGGGGACCAGCCGCGCTGATGCGTATAGATAAAATCATCCAGTTTTACATGAAACCTGACAAGAACAGTTTTCTCCTGTGTGAGACAACGTGTTTGAGACTAAAAAAAAATTAGGGGGCGGGGCCGGAGGCTCCCGGGGCCCCTAAAATCCCGGGGCCAGGGGCTCCAGCCCATGGTAGCCCCTGCGAAAATCCGGGCGTGGGCATCTGGACAGCAGTGTTTTTGATCGAGCAGTAAGCATAACATATTTCAAATAGACCAGAAAGTTCATTCTCAATAGTCCAGGATATTTCAAATAGGTTACATAGTGGCTTCAAGTTTAATTTTAGAGTCCTTTTCAATGGTTGACGTTTTACTAAGTTTTTTCCTCTTTATTGTTCTTAAAGAGAAGGCATTTTGGAGTTATCATTCTTATCTGTTAATACAAGGGGTTTACGGAATAATATAAAAAGAAAAGCTTTATTTTTGTTTGCTAAAGAGGCAAGAGCTGATTTCATTTTTCTTCAGGAATGTCACTCATGTTTGGAAGTGGAAACCTTTTGGAAATCCCAATGGGGCAAAGATTTATGGTTATCACATGGTTCAAACAAATCAGGGGGAGTAGCTACATTAAAAGACAACTTCAAAGGTAAAATTTTAGATGTCAAATCTGATAATAAGGGTCATTGGATCTTCATAGTAATTTAATTTCATTCCTACATTTTTCTGTTGGGTAATATTTATGGATATAATTCAGATTCTTTAAATTTGATTTTCTTGAAGGAGTTGGAGGACTCTATGTTATTTCTATGTACCAAATTCCCATCTGCAAAGGTAATTTTAGGAGGAGATTTTAATTTGGTTTGGTCCCCTCCCCTCAGCTAGACAGATGTCCCTCAAGACTTAGAATTGGACAAAATCTTCTTATGGACTTTTCTAACAGACTGAATTTATTGGACATTTGGAGAAATTGTAATCCCTCTGGCTGTCAATACACCTGGAGTAACAAAACTCTTTCTGCTCAATCTAGTATTGATTTATGGCTTATTTCTGAAGATCTGGAGAAACAAGTAAAAGAGGTAAAGATTTCCCCTGCAGTTTTAACTTATCATAAAACAATTTCTTTGAAATTAAAACCATTTCTTTGAAATTAAATCTTTCCAATATGGAGAGTAGAAGAGTGTATAACCACTGGAAACTTAACAACTCACTACTAAATAATACAGAACTTACATTATATATTCAAAAACTAATCACACAGTATTGGACAATTGCTCAAAATAAGAACCAGTTTGGGAAATATTGGGAACTACTCAAATATAAAATTAGAAAATATGTGATCCAATTTAGTAAAATATTAATTCGTAAAAAAGAGAAAAGTTAGAGCAATTAATTAGATATATCTCAGATATTACTGCCATTACATCAGATGATGAAGTTCTTGTAACACAACTACAAAATTATCAAGAAGAACTAGACGAGATACATAAAGAAAAAGCACATAGTGCTTTCATTCGTTCTAGATTAAAATGGATTGAGGAGGGTGAAAAAAACAGTAAATACTTTTTTAATATGAAAAAAGAAACCTAGAATGGAAATCATTATCTAAACTAAATATAAACAATATTGTAACTGAGGATTACTCTGTAATCTCAAAATATGTGTCAGATTTTTATAGAGATCTGTATCAAACGGATGACTGTATGGATAGCAGATGTTTATTAAACTCATTAGTAGAGGTAAACAAAGTTAATGACTCTCTAAAAGGGGAATGTGATGATACACTCTGTATTGAAGAAATAAAATGTGGCATCATTCATTCATTCATTCAACCTTTATTTAGTCAGGTAAATCTTTTGAACCTCATGGGCTCATTTACGAAAGCGACCTGCTAAAACTAAAGAACAATGAACAGCAGTGATAGAATTTCATTAAACAATAAACAAACAAACAATAAACAATAGAAAACAAAAAGAGAGAAAAAAAAACAAAAGATCAAAAAAGCATCAAAAACCTAAAATCTAACAAGTCACCTGGCAACCTCAGATTGACCTCAGAATTCTATCACAAATTCTCGTCTGAAATTTCTGAATTTCTTCTGGCAGTTTACAGTGAATCTATTAACAATGAAGAATTGCCGACATCAATGAAACAGGGTCTCATCACTTTGATTCCCAAACCAATTAAAGACCAGTTAATTATAGATAATTGGCATGGTATCACTTTATTAAATAATGGCTATAAAATCTTGGCATGCATATTAGCTAAAAGACTGAAAAATTATTTGAACGAGTTAATACATGAATCTCAAAACGGCTTTATGCCTGGACGTAACATTTCTGATAACATCTGTTTAGTGATGGACTTAGTTGATTATAAAGATCTCATCTCTGGTGATCCAATTATTCTCTTCCTGGATTTTCAGAAGGCTTTTGATACTGTTAGTCACAACTTCATTTTTGATACATTATCCTTTTTTAACTTTGGTAATTTTTTCATTAAAGCCTAAGACACTGTACAGAGATAATAATAGCACTATTAAACTTTCATATGGCACCTCTAGTCGTTTTAATATCAATAAAGGAGTTCGTCAGGGTTGTCCGGCCTCCCCTTACATATTTCTACTTGTAGGCCAAATTCTAAACTATTTAATCAGACAGAGCTCATTTAAAGGAATCAACATTTTTGATCAAGAACTTAAAATTTCTCAACTTGCCGATGATACGACAATATTTTTAAAAGATTTTAGTGAAGTTCCTGTAGCTCTATCTATTGTGTCCAAATTTTCTAACATTTCTGGACTAAAACTTAATCATAAAAAATGTGAAATCCTTCCCTTATTTACAACTACTATTACTGAAGTCTGTGGTATCCCTGTAAATAACACTGTAAATTATCTAGGTATTAAAATATCAATAGATCGAAATAAAATAAGTAGTAACTTTAACTCGGTTTTTGAATCTATCAGAAAGACAAATTTATTAGTTGGTCAGCCAGAGATTTAACTAATTATGGTAGAGTGCTTTTTTTTCTTCTTCTTCTTCTTTTTTCCTTTTTTTTCTTTTTTCCCCCTTTTTTTCCTTCTTCTTTTTTTTATTATGGTAGAGTGCTACTAGCAAAGCAGAGGGGATGTCAAGGGCGTCTTATGTTTTTTTCATCACTAGAGGTCAGTAGCGCTCTGTTCTGAACTTGATAAGATTCTTTTCAATTTTCTTTGGAAAAATAAAGCTCATAAAATTAAAACATCTGTCCTCTCAAATTCGTTAGCTGAAGGAGGATTAAATATTTTGACGTTTTCTGTTTTTAATCAAAGTTTAAAAATTAATTGGATTAAAAGATTTCTAAAAATTTAAATTCTATGTGGAATATTTTCCCAAATTATTTGTTTAATAAATTGGGGGGGTATTAACTTTTTGTTGCGTTGCCCTTACTCAGTTGGAAAACTTCCAATCAAGTTAGTTAAGTTCCATCAACAGGCTCTCTTATGTTGGTCTCTGCTATACTACTCTCCTCATAACTGCATCATATGGAACAATGCTTATATTTTATACAAAAACAAATCTTTATACTGTACTTACATAATTGGGCTAACAAAAACACCTATCTGATAAAGCAGTTACTTGACATTAATGGTGAATGGTATACTTACAAGAATTTTAATGATGTAGATATATCTCAAAAATAATTTTATTTGGTCATTAATTCTATTCCTCATAACTTACAGGCACTAGCACAAACCATACATTTAGAAGAATTGTACTTTTATTCAGTTTCTATTGAAGGTACTAATATACTGTAATGCATAAGAATTTCAATAACAGGTTTATCAGATCTCAGTTACTTACTCTACTCCCATAAGTAAACATAGATGGGGCTACTTAAGCAATAAACTATGGAGTGAAATTTTCTTATTGTCTCATAAATATATTTTATCTAATAGATTTAAAGAATTTGTATTTAAAATTTTACATAGATATTATCCAGTCAAAGACTACATTTGCTGTTTCTTCCCAAATGTCAGCAAAAGCTGCTTTTTTTTGCCAGTGTGAAGGTGAAAGTATTGAACATCTTTTTGTAGATTGTTTTCATATTACAATATTCTGGTCTGAAATACAAAAACTACTGAAAAAAATTAAAAGTATGTTGTGTTATCAAAAATGCAAATATTGCTCATCTTTAATAATTCATTGTTTTCTTCAGACAAACTATTTATAATAAATCTAATTATTATTTTGGCAAAATCTTATATACACAAAATAAAGTGGAATGAAAAAATACCCTCTTTTAATAATTTTAAAGGAACTGACCAAAAATACATATTGCCTCTATTGATAAGCTTAATTTTAACAATAAAAAACTTATAAGAACAAAAACTCTTATTCAGAAATTTAATTTTACCCCATAAGTAGGATCTGTATGGAAGCCCATCTCCGCAAGTCTATTAAAAAAATTGCAGAAATTATCTCAAAATTTTGAGAAACTATCTCAATATTTTGAGATACTAAGTCAAAAATTTGGGATACTATCTCAAAATTTCGAGAAACTAAGTCAAAATTTTGAGATACTAAGTCTCAAAATTTTGACTTACTATCTCAAAACTTGGAGATAGTATCTCCAGATTTGGAGACTATCTCAAAAATTTGAGATACTATCTCAAAATTTTGACTTAGTATCTCAAATTTTTGAGATATCTCAAAATTTTGAGATAATTTCTGCAATTTTTTAAATAGACTGTCTGGCGGAAATGGGCTTCCATAAAGTTTATTACAAAAAAAAAAAAAACTCTGGGTCTGGAGTTATGCCTCCCGACTTTTCTTTCGACCCGGAGCAGAGACGAAAGGACGATGTCGAGCCGGTCATCCAGAACCGAGTTCTGCGGTGAACGAAACCAGAAGGCCGACAGAACAACAAAAAAGGTCGCGACATAGCCATATTTCACCCACAGCAACTTTCCTCTACCTTCCATCATCACCTAGTCTTTCTTCCTTCGGGCCCGCCGGGGTCTCCCGCAGCCTAAAACAAACATCAGTGTTGCCAGGTAAAGAAAATATTACGTAATCTTGGCCCTGAAGTCACTTTGCTTTAGTCCTTTTCAGTTTTCATGGCTCTAAAGGTACATTTTTGCACTGTATTAAATTCCTGTGAAGCATTTTGGTTATATTTTGAGCTGATATGTTAAACAGACCAAAATTACTGTATGACCCTACTAAACTGGTGTAAGACCTGACAAATATGTGTGCAAAATTATCGGTGCAAGCTGTAAGACCTGAGAAATCTGTGTTTGAAAATATATGTGCAAAATTTGTTACCAAAAATCAATAAGTCCATCCATCCATCCATTTTCGTCCGCTTATCCGGGGTCGGGTCGCGGGGGTAGCAGCCTAAGTAGGGAGGCCCAGACTTCCCTCTCCCCAGCCACTTGGAGCAGCTCCTCTGGGGGAATCCCAAGGCGTTCCCAGGCCAGCCGAGAAACATAGTCCCTCCAGCGTGTCCTGGGTCTTCCTCTGGGTCTCCTCCCGGTGGGACATGCCCGGAACACCTCACCAGGGAGGCGTCCAGGAGGCATCCTAACCAGATGCCCGAGCCACCTCAACTGGCTCCTCTCGATGTGGAGAAGCAGCGGCTCTACTCCGAGTCCCTCCCGGATGACTGAGCTTCTCACCCTATCTCTAAGGGAGAGTCCAGACACCCTGCGGAGAAAACTCATTTCAGCCGCTTGTATCCGAGATCTCGTTCTTTCGGTCATAACCCAAAGCTCATGACCATAGATGAGGGTGGGAACGTAGATCGATCGGTAAATTGAGAGCTTTGCCTTTCGACTCAGCTCTCTCTTCACCACGACAGACCGGTACAGCGCCCGCTTCACTGCGGATGCTGCACCTATCCGCCTATCGATCTCACGCTCCAGTTTTCCCTCATTCGTGAACAAGACCCCGAGATACTTAAACTCCTCCACTTGGGGCAGGACCTCATCCCCGACCCGGAGAGGGCATGCTACCCTTTTCCGGCTCAAGACCATGGCCTCGGATTTGGAGGAACTGATCCTCATCCCGGCCGCATCAC
>JBBPBX010013061.1:27246-53042 GCA_038048925.1 Garcialebias charrua
TATATACACTGTATATGTGTGTGTGTACATAATTCAATTCAGTTTATTTATATAGCACCAAATCACAACAAAGTTGTCTCAGGGCACGTTACAGGAACATTCACATACATAGAAAAGCCAATTAGTAAAGTTCTATTCCTACTTAGCGGTTTTTCCACTTATCTCGGGGTTTCAGGGTACGGATCACCCATGATAAATGAGGGACTACTGTAATTGTGTTTTTAAAAAATGTATTTAATATTGTATATGTTTATTATTTTCTCTTTAACAAAATGTGAGGCTTATTTATTATTTATAAAATTTCTGTTATTGTAGTTGAAAAGTGAAGTTTACATAATCACAGAATCGGACTTGTTATCCGAAGGACCCAGGTTCGAACCCCGGCCACGGCACACCATCTTGGGGTGTCTATGAGTGCACGTCTATTTCCCCAGCTCCCCGGGCGCGACTACGCTGCTCACTGCACCACCTGGTAGTGGTTGGGTTAAATGCAGAAGACCAATTTCGTCTGTCAAGTATGGGAACATACACAGATGACAAATGTGACAAATTATTATTATTATTATCACTTTTCACACATAAGATTCAGAACATTATTTTAATAAAGCATTCATGTTGGACACTTTTCAATTGAGATTTTTCTTTATTCTGAACAACTGTGAAAGGGATGGATAGAGATATTTTGTAAAGGATTGAAATTACTCAATTTTCTGTAAAATACCAGTTCACATTTAATCCCAGAAAAATGTCATAATAATTTATTTAATCTATTTATTTAACCATGTATCTACTGGTTGCATAAAAAACATCAATAGTGTGATATAACATCTAAAAGTATAAATATGTTTAAAATGTTTTACTTTTTTCTTTTTGGGTCCAGAAAAGTTATTCGACGAGCAGACGATTGACTTGTATCGCTGAGGATCAGGAGCTGCGTTTTTGGTGCTGTCACACAGTTGTTCCTTTACTGACCTGTAACAGGCTACAACCATGCGCCTTTAATTTCAGGAGGCTTTTCTTGGCAGCTCACTCTGCTATTTGCTGCAAATTGCTTGTTTCTATCCGTTGATTCTGGATCCCGCTTGTGTTTACCATGGCAACATCCATTCATATTCACAGGGGGGCTGGAGCCCCCCTCACACAAACTGCAGTTGGGCCTCCATAACAGAATTGTTTGCCCACTTCATTTGTGACGCTTTATGGTCTGAGACTTTTCTGCATCATTCCGTCATTATTTTCGGTTCTCAGACTACCTGGAATCACTGAATCTTATCAACACATCTGGATCTGCCCATCACTGCAACTTTCATTGTTTTAGGGTTCTGAATGATCATGTCTTCATTAATGTTTCTCATGGTTCAATTATGGGGGCAAAATGTCACACTGTTAACTCCTGTAATTACACATCAGTGACAAAGAAGTCAAGTAAATGTCTGATATTAATGTTGTTATTGATCTCAGGGATTCAGCCCAACCTAGGTCCCCTCACTAACTACAGTACACCTAATGAGTTTTAAAATAATTCAGGTCTCTGTTTCCTGCAAACGCTCGTAGCCTTCTAAATAAACTAGATGACTTGAAAATCCTAATCAGTTCTTCTGGGACAGATGTGATCGTTTTCTCTGAAACTTGGCTCAACAAATCTGTTCTGAAAAATGACCTGGTAATCATTGAATTTAAGATATATCGTTGTGATCGTAACAAAAGGGGAGGTGGAGTCGCTATTTACATCAGAGACTCTTTGGCTGCCAGGATTGCATCTAAAAAAACTATCGCAAACCAGTTTGAGGCTTTAGCTGTGAACATCAGTTTGAAAGGAGGTCAGATCTTAACTGTTGTAGGTTGTTATTGTCCCCCCTCTGCAACACCTGAAGCTCTGTCCACCCTGACTGAATTCATTCCCCTCTGGCGACGGATTTTAAGTCTCTTTTGGACTCTCTCAATCTCACTCAACATGTTGACGCCCCTACGCACAACAGGGGGCATACTCTGGATTTGGTGATTACAGACACTGTACTCATTACTGGTTGGGTTAAATTCAGAAGAACAATTTCGTCTGTCAAGTATGGGAACATACACAGATGACAAATGTGACAAATTATTATTATTATTATTATTATTAATAACTTATCTGTATATGACCTGGGTGTCACCATAGTGTCATCTCCCTGGAAGTGCCTTCAACTTCGCCTGCTTCAAACCCAAAACGACCTATCCAGTTCTGTGACTTTAAAAACATTTCACCTGATGTTCTGTCTGCTGATCTTCACTCCCTGACCGTTGTCAATCATTTATCTGCAATTGACTCTGTGGATTACTACAACCAATCTCTCCAGGAGCTTCTGGACCTACATGCTCCCTTGAAGACAAGACTGGTGTCTTTCTCCCGTTCAGCTCCCTGGTACTCTGGTGAGCAGCACAAGATGAAGGCAACTGGCCGTGCTATTGAGAGACGTGTAAAATCATCTGGTCTCTCTGTACATAAGCAGGCATACAAAGAACATCAGAAAGCCTACGCCTATTCTCTTAAAGAAGCACACTCAAATTATTATTCAAACATCATAAACAACTGCCCTGGTAACTCTAAACAGCTCTTCTCCACAATATCTCATCTGCTTAATCCCATTAAACAAACTCATGAGGACCATGTTCAAAAATGCAACCTGTTCTTTTCATTCTTTAAAGACAAAGTTGACTCTATCAGATCTCAGCTCCACAGCCTCCCTGATCTTCGTGTGCCACCTACCCGTCTGCATTCTGGGACCTTGAGCAGCTTTGATGAAGTAGTTCAGAGTGAGGTGAAAGCCATCATCAAGAAAATGAAGCCTTCATCCTGCGCCCTGGATCCCTTCCCCTCGTCTCTCATGAAATCCAATCACTCTGTAATAAGCCCATTAATCACACAAATAATAAATATGTCTCTACAATCTGGTCATGTTCCACTGCCTCTAAAAACTGCCATCATTAAGCCTCTTCTGAAAAAATCTAATTTGGATCCCGACATTCTTTCTAATTACCGCCCAATTTCCCACCTCCCATTTCTGTCTAAAAGTGCTGGAAAAAGCAGTTGCTGCTCAGCTGCAGGTCCACCTACAACAACACTCCCTGTATGAGAAGTTTCAGTCTGGCTTCCGAGAAGCTCACAGTACTGAGACTGCATTGCTGAGAGTCACCAATGATGTCCTCTTGGCTGCTGACACTGGTTCTCCCTCCATCCTTGTCCTCCTTGATCTCACTGCAGCCTTCGACACTGTGGACCATAGTATCCTCCTCCACCGTCTTCATGTGGAGGTCGGTCTCTGTGACACTATCCTGGACTGGTTTAAATCTTTCCTATCCAATAGGTTGGAATGTGTTAGTCTTGGCAATGCCACGTCCCAGACAGTCAGTGTCTCCTGTGGTGTCCCTCAGGGGTCAGTTCTGGGGCCCCTGCTATTTTCCCTCTACATGCTACGTTTGGGTCAAATTAT
Source organism: Garcialebias charrua (assembly GCA_038048925.1). Classification (NCBI taxonomy): domain Eukaryota; kingdom Metazoa; phylum Chordata; class Actinopteri; order Cyprinodontiformes; family Rivulidae; genus Garcialebias; species Garcialebias charrua. The sequence goes on from JBBPBX010013061.1 coordinate 30,717, forward strand.
TAATCAGTTCAACATTTCTTTTCACTGTTATGCTGACGATACACAGCTTTACATAAGGACTGGAGCATCGTCATCATCCCCATTGTCATCTTCACTCACTGCCCTCTCTACCTGCCTGGAGGAAATAAGGGCATGGATGAATCAGAACTTTCTTCAATTAAACTGCTCCAAGACTGAGGCCATATTGATTGGCACCCCTCACCAGATACAAACATCAACTATAACAACAATTTCCTTTTCTGGACAAGACATCCCCCTCTCCACCTCTGTTACAAATCTTGGAATAAAAATGGACTCTCATCTTACATTTGAAAATCACATTAAGCATCTGTTTAAAACCTGCTTCTTCCATCTTCGAAACATCTCCAGACTTCGCCCATCTCTAACTTTTTCTGATGCTGAGAAACTCGTCCATGCCTTTGTCTCCTCCAGGCTCGACTACTGCAACTCCCTGTTTATTGGAATCCCTGGCAAAAACCTTCAGAAGCTTCAATATATTCAAAACAGTGCAGCAAGGATTTTATTGAGAGCTCGTAAATTTGAACATATTACACCCATTCTCCATAACCTCCATTGGCTTCCTGTCACCTACAGAATTCAGTACAAAACTGCTCTCATTACACACCAATGCTTACACGGAACTTCACCAGATTATCTAAAGGACATTCTTGCACCATATTCATCCTTCGATCACAGAACAGTAATCTCCTTCACATTCCACAAACCAAATTGAGGACCATGGGAGACCGGGCATTCTGTGTGGCTGCCCTCCGCCTATGGAACTCTCTCCCTGACTGCCTAAGAGCTCCACAGTCGCTGGTTGACTTTAAACAAGGCTTAAAGACCTTTCTTTTTAAGCGAGCCTACTCTGCCTCCACATGATTTTACCTTTAATCTTAGTTGATACTATAATTTGATTTTACTTGACTGTATCACTTGTTTTTAATTGATCTTTGATTTTTGTTGCACTTTGTAGCACTTTGAGATTTTCGTTAATGAAAAGTGCGTTATAAATTAAATTCATTATTATTATTATTCATTCAACTATAAGGGGATCACACTCTTAAGCCTCCCTAGTAAGGTCTATTCAGGGGTTCTGGAGAGGAGGGTCCGTCGGATAGTCGAACCTCGGATTCAGGAGGAGCAGTGTGGTTTTCGTGCTGGTCGTGGAACACTGGACCAGCTCTACACCCTCAGCAGGGTCCTGGAGGGCGCGTGGGAGTTTGCCCAACCAGTTTACATGTGCTTTGTGGACTTGGAAAAGGCATTCGACCGCGTCCCTCGGGGGGTTCTGTGGGGGGTACTCCGGGAGTATGGGGTACCAGGCCCATTGATATGGGCTGTTAGGTCCCTGTACGACCGGTGTCAGAGCTTGGTCCGCATTGCCGGCAGTAAGTCAGGCTCGTTTCCAGTGAGAGTTGGACTCCGCCAAGGTTGCCCTTTGTCACCGATTCTGTTCATAACTTTTATGGACAGAATTTCTAGGCGCAGCCAAGGTGTTGAGAGGATCCGTTTTGGTGGCCTTAGAATCGCTTCTCTGTTTTTTGCAGATGATGTGGTCCTATTGGCTTCATCAGATCGTGATCTACAGCTTTCGCTGGAGCGGTTTGCAGCCGAGTGTGATGCGGCCGGGATGAGGATCAGTTCCTCCAAATCCGAGGCCATGGTCTTGAGCCGGAAAAGGGTAGCATGCCCTCTCCGGGTCGGGGAGGAGGTCCTGCCCCAAGTGGAGGAGTTTAAGTATCTCGGGGTCTTGTTCACGAATGAGGGAAAACTGGAGCGTGAGATCGATAGGCGGATAGGTGCAGCATCCGCAGTGAAGCGGGCGCTGTACCGGTCTGTCGTGGTGAAGAGAGAGCTGAGTCGAAAGGCAAAGCTCTCAATTTACCGATCGATCTACGTTCCCACCCTCATCTATGGTCATGAGCTTTGGGTTGTGACCGAAAGAACGAGATCTCGGATACAAGCGGCTGAAATGAGTTTTCTCCGCAGGGTGTCTGGACTCTCCCTTAGAGATAGGGTGAGAAGCTCAGTCATCCGGGAGGGACTCGGAGTAGAGCCGCTGCTTCTCCACATCGAGAGGAGCCAGTTGAGGTGGCTCGGGCATCTGGTTAGGATGCCTCCTGGACGCCTCCCTGGTGAGGTGTTCCGGGCATGTCCCACCGGGAGGAGACCCAGAGGAAGACCCAGGACACGCTGGAGGGACTATGTTTCTCGGCTGGCCTGGGAACGCCTTGGGATTCCCCCAGAGGAGCTGCTCCAAGTGGCTGGGGAGAGGGAAGTCTGGGCCTCCCTACTTAGGTTGCTACCCCCGCGACCCGACCCCGGAGAAGTGGACGAAAATGGATGGATGGATGGATTATTCATTCATTCATTCAACCTTTATTTATACAGGCTAGCCTCGTTGAGCCACGGAGACTCATTTAGAAGACGGGACCTGTCTCACTCACACCTAGGGACAATTTAGAATTACCAATCAGCCTGAAGGCCGAGATACACTCGAGCGTCCTCACGGTACGCCTATACGCAGCGTACGTACGCCAAGGCAAAAGCGTAGCCCCGCGTAGCCCCTCAGGGCATGTATGCGCAAAGCTTTTTTTTTACTACGCGTACGCGATACGCGTGCGCGATACGCGGTGTCTGACCATAAACTTCCCGGCGCCGGACTGTTTTGTATGTTACACAAATGAAATAAATTCCCCTTCTTTATCGCTGATCGGGCCTTTTCTTTTGTTTTTTTGCCTAAAGTCAAGTAACCGCTTCTTCCTCCGTTCACTCGATGATTGAAATGAATGAATTCAGGTCCTACCTGGGTGCGGCGATGTTTTAAATATGTGTGCTGCAGGAAAAGCGCTCCCTGTTATTATTTTTATTTCTGAGAGAACTTTTTTATAACATATATAGTAGAAACACCGTATCAGAACACCGCAGAAGTCCAGCGAGCTGCTCATGATGCATTCTCAAGGTTTCACTTTCAGCTGACTGAACGTTGTCAATCAATTCAGTAGGCGTGTCAGCAAGTGACCAATCAGCGAGCTCAGTTGATTCTGCTCCGTGTGCAGCTGCTCATATTACAACAAGGAGAACGTGAGCTGAAGCATATCAGCAAAACACATGCGCACAAAATGCGCGCGTAGAGTGGCGTACCTGAGGACGCATGAGTGTATCTCGGGCTTAGCTTGTATGTTTTTGGACTGTGGGAGGTAACCGGAGCACCCGGAGAAAACCCACGCATGCACGGAGAGAACATGCAAACTCCACCCAGACAATTATAGAGATGATAGGAAATCTAAAATACAATGAGATTTTTATGGCAGGAGATTTCAACATTGATTGGGATAAGTCGACCCCCTCTGTGCTAAATTCAAGGAATGTTGCATATCTCTCAATCTAACACAACTTATTGATTCTCCCACCAGACCAAACAACAAATGTCCCAAAAAATCTTCCACCTTAGATCTGTTTTACACAAATGCACCTCACAAATTTCGTGGTACAGGTGTATTTGCTAACATTTTGAGTGATCATTCCGTAATAGCAGCTCTTAGATCTACTAAACTTCCACCTGCTAAGCCCAGAATAATTCAAAAAAGGGATTTGAAACATTTCTGTGAACAGTCATTCCTCAGGGATCTATCCCACTTTGATTGGCAACGTATTCTATTAATCAACGACGTGAACACCGCTTTAATAGTTTCATTTACTTTGTAAACAAAAACGCTCCTTTCCGGCAGTTCAGGATAAAGGGCCGTGACAGTTCCTGGTTTACTCCTGAACTAGCTGATCTCCTGCACTGGAGAGATCATCTTTGGGCTGCAGCAAGAAAATCACACTCAGACACTGATTGGTTGAGTTTTCGGCAGTTGAGGAATAAATGCACAACTGCCATCAAAGCCGCAAAACGTAATTACTTCTTATCTCAGACTTCCAAAAATCTAAACTATCCTAAAAAATTCTGGAAAACCATCAAATCTCTCTCAGGCACCCCCCAATCATCAGACCTCCCAGCACAACTTCTTGTTGACTCTGTTCCTGTGTCAAATAAGCACGAGATCCAGAACTGTTTCAACAAACATTTTGTTGCTTCTAGTTCATTATTTGACACAGTTACAAATGGAAAATCAGCCACTTCATCTAATAATCAAACTTCTACAAATCAAATCCCTCCTACAAGTCAATCCTCAGTTAATCACACCTTCTCTTTTTCTCCGTTCTCAGTCAGTGAGGTAAATAAACTGTTAAAAGATCTTGATCCTAAAAAATCTGCAGGTCCAGATGAACTTCCACCTTATTTCTTAAGGCTGGCTGCTCATATCATCACAGTCCCTGTGACCCACATCTTTAATCTGTCCATAAGCCAAAACTCCATTCTGGATGCTTGGAAAACAGCCTTTGTTCTTCCTTTGCTGAAGGGAGGTGACCCCACCTCACTGAACAATTATCGACCGATCTCTAAACTCTGCATTTTAGCCAAGGTTCTAGAAAAACTGATAAACTCTCAGATCAAAAATTATCTGGACTCATTTAACATCTTACCTCTCCATCAATCTGGTTTCAGGAAAAAACACAGCACAACGACTGCTTCTCTGAAGGTTCTTAATGACGTTGTTGAAGCATTGGATGCTAAGGATTATTGTGCTGCACTTTTCCTAGACCTGTCTAAAGCTTTTGACACTGTGGATCATAACATCTTGTGTCATAAGCTCTCAGAAATTGGTTTCTCTGATCACTCCATTGGTTGGCTTTCTAACTATCTTTCCGATCGGAGGCAATGTGTTCAACATAATGGGACTTCTTCCAGTTATTTAACAGTTAAAAATGGTGTACCACAAGGCTCAGTCTTAGGACCAACCCTCTTTACAATCTACATAGCTAATGTAGGTCAGAGCATCCCTGATGCATCCTTACATTTCTATGCTGATGATACAGTTGTTTACTGCCGAGCTAAAACAGTTGCTAAGGCTTTCCAGCTTTTGCATTCCGCTTTTGACATCATCCAGTCAGATTTGTTCCGTCTCAAACTTGTACTAAATGCTGATAAAACAAAAGGGATGTTTTTTTCAAGTAGGAAGTCGGTCCCAGCAGATCTTCCTCTGATTTTAACCTCTAACGGTGTCCTAATTGAGTTTGTTGATTCCTATAAATATTTGGGTACCCTGGTCGATTCACATCTCTCTTTTAAACTCCACGTGGAAAACCTAATAAAGAAACTGAAAGTTAAACTGGGTTTCTTTTTCAGAAACAGATCATGTCTAACACTGAATGTTAGGAAACGCCTTGTATCTGTGACTTTCCTTCCCTCCATTGATTACGGTGACATTATCTACATGAATGCTCCTACAAGCACCCTGCGGATGTTGGATGTTGTCTATCATGTTAGGTTAGGTTATGTTTGGAGGACTTTGTTGTTTGCAGGGACACGATGTGCTTCTATTTAAAAAGTATATGTTGCAGAATGTGGACGTTTGTAGTTTTAGGAGTGAAACGCCTCCAGCATTTTCCTCAATGATCGTTATTCCAGTGGATTCAATCAATCAATCAATCAATCAATCAAACTTTATTTCAGACACAAAAAAGGTCCATAAAAAATACATAAAAAATCCATAAAAAAAATTAAAATAAAGAAATAAAAGACAGATAATTCACTGAGTCACAAATAAATGATGGCGCCAATGATTCCACAGTCTTGAACAAAATCTCACTGCACTAAAAGCAGGATTTACTAGATTTGCAATTATATTATTGCATGACACAGCCAATCTACACATGCATTTATACATAAGATTCCTGAGCACAGCAGCACATGTAGGAACAGCATTATGTACAAACAAATGGCTAGCACTGCTCCATCTGGGCACTTTGAGGAGCAGCCTCATGCCATCATTATATGCCACATAAAGTTTATGCAGGCTACTTTTTTTGTATCTTCGCCACAGATGGGCAGTGTATAGCGAGGTACAAAAAGCCTTAAAAAGAGCTATTTTCACAGAGGATGAACACATACCAAACTTTCTGATCAGAGTATTAGCTTGTGCATATATCATACGATACTGCCTACAGATGTCACGATCATCAGAGAGGTCATCAGATATGCAATGTCCCAAATATTTGATTTCACTGCATATATTGAGGACAGCACCAGATAGAGAGAAGTCAGGGGTTATCAGATGTTTATCTGCCCTACTTCTAGCAATCATAACTTTGCTTTTCTTAGCGTTATACTTGATGTCAAAGTCATAACCATATTGGGAACAGATCCTTAGTAATTGTTGAAAGCCAGCACTATAAGGGCACAAGACTACCAAATCATCTGCATACATTAAGTGATTAATTATGCGATCACCAACTATACAGCCTGTTTTACAACAATTCAAGCGCTTTGATAGTTCATCCATGTAGATGTTAAAAAGGTAAGGGGACAGTATACTTCCCTGCCTTACTCCGTTACCAACATTAAATGAATCAGACATTGTGTTACCCCATTTGACATACATTGATTGATGACCATACCAGTAGACAAGAATTCTGATCAGATATTTGGGTACACCTCTGCGTTCTAATTTGTAAAATAGTTTTTCATGATTCACACGATCAAATGCTTTAGAGGCATCAATAAAACACATAAATACCGTAGTGTTGTGAAAATTATACAAATCCAAAATCTCCTTTAGTGCAAAAATACACATGTCTGTGCCATGTTTAGGTTTAAAACCAAACTGATTATCAGAGGTCAGGACAAACTCTTCCAGCCTATTTAATAGGATTCTTTCTAAAACTTTCGACAGACTACTAGATAGAGCTATGGGTCGGTAATTTTCCAGGGAGCTGATCTTACCCGCTTTGTCTTTGATAATGGGTACGAGTATGACGGATAACATTGAATCAGGTAACAGGCCGTGTACTAGAAAGCCAGTGAAACACATAGAAAGTAAAGGATAAAGTTTCTTACTTGCATTTTTCAGATGTTCAGAGGAAATATTATCCATCCCACAAGCCTTGTTGTCTTTCAGTGCCACTATTGCATTATATATTTCTTGTGGGGATACAGTTACATTCTCATTACTGTGAATGCCTCCCACAGCAAAAGTGTCACTTTTGATACAATTAAACAGTGCACTATAGTGCTCCCGCCATAACTGAGTAATTTCTTTTACATCACTAACATCATTAATAGTAGTAGGTAGTGACGTTTTGCAGTTATTTAATTTTTTTATTTCTTTCCAGAAGTCCTTAGTATTATTATTTCCCAACTTTCTAGCAAGAGAGTCAGATCTCATAGTATTTTCATTTTTCTTTATGAATCTTAAAGCATATTTAAAATTAGCATTTGCTTGTTTTTTGTATTCAAACAAGGGGCCATGTGTCTGTTTACCCGAGTCAACCCACGCTTTAAAAGCCCTTCTGGACTCTGCATAAAGCTCTCTCACATAGTCGTTCCAGCCGGGCTTGGTGTTATGTGAGCTGGTTGAACTGGTTTTACGCAGAGGCTTGCTTGAAGCAAGGAGGGAATTCACAATATTCTCATACAAAGTACATAGCTCTATACCATGTTGGGGATCCCTACAGTTCATATCATGGCATGAAATTGCTCCCCTTGGTAAGTATATATTGCTAAGCATGTTGTTCGTACAATAACAGTAATCTGATATATTTTTTTCAGTCATGTTATCCCATGCTATTTTTTCTATATTTGTCTTATAGTCTGCAGGCAAAACAGAAGGTATGCAATTCATGTTTATACACAGGGAAAATGGTATATGATCACTGGTAGCAAATTCATAGTTGACACGAATGTCCTGGATGGAGTCATGAGCATCCACTGTACATATACAATGATCGAGCCACGAGGTCGTATGCCATGCATCACTAATGTAGGTGTAACTGCTGTTAGGCAAATGCACCTTACTAGAGAGAATTAATCCATTGTCATTACAGAATTGCGTTAAATGATTAGCAAATGTAGAATGACTATCTGCTACATCTGCATTTAAATCTCCCACAACAAAAAAGCACGTACACTCATTATCTTGCATAAAAGACATAATAAAAGACAATCTATTAAGAAATTCTTCTTCGTTATCAGAACATTCATAAGGTGTGTATATGTTCAAAATAATAAAGTTTTTATCTTCACAGGTGAACTGAATCCCTATGGCCCAATCCACATCCAGTCTAATCACACTGACCAGTTGATCATATTTTTTATGCCATAATATTGCAACACCACCGGCTATTCTTCCCCGAAGTATTCTGTTATTAAAATCGGTAGTGGATTCACCAGCGCCATAAAAGTCTTTATGTATGCAGTTCAGCTTCTCCAGGTCCTGTTTTGCTAAGAATGTCTCCTGCACACATAATACATCACAAGTTTCCAGTAATTTGTCCACCACTAAACGACGTGCTCTGTCTGATTCACTGTGTCCAACACGCAGGCCTCGCGCATTATATGACACAATATTAATACCAGTCATTTATTCATCAGGAGCTGCGTGGCCGTTGTTTATCTGCGGTACAGATGCAGATATTTTTTCTAGCTGCTGTGTACTAGCTTCTGATGTTTGAGCCACTTTTGGTCTGCGCGCCTCAAAGTAGCGACGCACATACACACCTGACGGCCATAAATTTGGATCGTACATTTCTGCAACTTCAGAGCACTCGGCAGTTATATGAAACGAGCTAAATCGGTTACGCATTGAGTCTATCTTCCTGCATGTCACCGACTGACCCAGTTTTTCAGTCAAATAAACACGCAGAGTGTCAGCATCAAGGTCAGGAGAGAATTTCGTAGCAAAGACACTTACCAGCTTGGTTTTAACCACTGGGATGTTGCTCACTGTGCCTGTGCCAATTATTCCTCCTTTGCGCTGCTCCCGCAGCTTTGAGCGATTTTGTACTCCCTGTCCCAGTGACACAGCTCCCTTCAAGGGTTTCTGTGGCTTCGGCTTCCCCTCCCTCAAAACAGTACTCCAAGCCGGAGACAGGACTTGTTGATTGTGGATCTCTTCTGGTTGCTGCTGTTTAGCATCTTTTCCACGTAGCGCCTCAGCTTGCGTTAATCCATGCACGGGTTCTTCAGCCCGACTAGATTCACGAGGTGATTCACGAGGTGATTCACGAGGTGTTTCAATATCCGTCAGCCGGCGCTCCAAATCCACTGTCACTCGTCCAAGATTCTCACTGGTAGTAGCCTGAGCTTCCATAGCTCCTCTTAGCATGGAGACTTCCTGGCTCAGACGTTCCATCCTACTGAGCAGGGCCGAGGCATTGAGGTTACCAAAACCTACGGGTGGGAGGTCGTCCAAAAAGTGCGAAACAAAACGGGGAATATTCTCACCACGCTCGTTTAACAGCTTCAAGCAGTCCTTTACATTATTTACATCTTTCTGTGCGCCCTTATGGTGTGTTCACACAGAGCAGCGTTTTGACCTCCAAGCTTCCAGCTTCCATGTAAAGTCAATGGTGGACGCACCTAGGCACCTCCTGGCGTCTGGCGTCAGGTCGCGTGCGTGTTGCGCGTTCTGAGGAGCGTTTTTCCGTGTACGTGAACCGGCGTCGGCTTCCAAGTTCCGCTTCAGCTGAGCTGAAGTTTTCGCGGTTCAAACGTTCAAACGCCGCTCAAATCTACCTGATTGGTTGGTGTGTCAACCAATCAGGGAGAGTCGGGGTGGAGCTATGTGACGCGGAACGAGGGGACGGTTGTGCGCATGCGCAACTGTGTGACGCATTGTTTGTTGGACAGATAGAAAGCGCGAAGTTGTGTACAATGGAGGAGAAACTCATCGTTGCTGTGTGTACCCATCCAGTCCTTTACGACCAGTCAAATGTCCTCTACAGAGACAGAAATAAAAAGCTCGTTGCCTGGCGGAGTGTCAGTGATGAAGTCGGTTTACCGGGTAAGTTTTTAATGGTGAACGTTTCACGTTTAGCCAGTTTAAGCTCTGCTAGCCGTTTTGATTTGATGTTTGTTCATTCATTATAAAAGAACAATACAAGACAGTTTCATCAGATACAAGAATACAAGTCGGATAAAATAAATGGAGCACAAAGAAGATGAAATCCTATTATATCTGCCCCTTATTTCACAGTTTGTTCAAACAATCATAACCTTCAAACTACATCACAAATTGGATAAAAATAAGAATGATTTCAGCTATCACAAAGTATAGCCAACACATTTAACGTTTTTCAATGCCTTTGTTTAGTGGAAACATGCAAGAAGAGGTGGAAGAGTCTCCGGGACTAATAAATAAATTGTTTATTTGTTATTTGATTCACAGAAACTATTGACGCAGGTGTGTTGGAGCTGTCTCAAACCGTATCTCCAGTGACAACTCCTGCTCCAGTGAGAACTACTTCTCCTGTCACATCATCCACCACGTCTGTGATGCCAGCACCTTCGTCTGCCCCAGGTGTGACTCTCATCGTGCTTTTTGTGTAGATTTAGTGTCAAAAAACCACAGACACAAATACACACACAACTGATCCAGTGGTGGCAAAATCTCCCCCACTTCAAAACACACCCACACACACAGAACATATGTAAACTCATAAGAACAATTAATTGAAAGCTCATCTAACATTCAACACATGTACTGTGTTCTTTACAGGATCAGCGCAGAAGAGACCCCGTAGGGAGCAGGGACCCATGCAGCGGAAGGATTTTGAACGTGAGGTCCTTCAATTCTTGAATACAAGAAAAGATATGGCTGCCACACTGCCCCCACCACCACCTCCCGCCTGCGAAGTAGAGCGTTTTGTGATGTCGTTGGTAGCTCCCCTGAAACGTATGCCTGCATTACAGCGTGAGAGACTTCAATATAAAATCTACACCATGGTTTATGAGGAGTCCACTGGCGACAGAGTGGGTCCAGTGACATCCCAGGAAGGCTAATATAATATATATATACATATACACTTTGTATATACATATATATATACACTTTGTATATATAGATATACACACACATATATATACACACATATATATATACACACATATACACTTTGTATATATATATATGGATATATATGGATATATAATTTGTTTTTTTTTTAGATAGCAATGTGTTTTCTACTTTTAAATAAATGTGTTTTCTACTTTTAAATAAATGTGTTTTCTACTTTTAAATAAATGTGTTTTGTACATAGAATTGGTGTGCAAGTCTTTACATGCGTAGGAGAAACTTGCTGGCTGGTGTAAATCTACATAAGAAACTTTACATTTCATGTAGATAGCTTTAATATTGCAGGTTTGTTACTAGCACTTTCTGGCATTTGTATGATTTCATATGAATACAGTGGAACAGGGCAGAAATATACTATTTCTGTAAAATTTTGGTTTTAGTCTGCTATTCATTTTTTGGTCCTTTATGTTAATATTAAATGTTGGCACAAAAGTTTCCCCAAATAACAAATACAGTACTAGTTCAGTACGACTTCAGATAATCATTTTCTTACTTACTTAATAAAAAGTAATTATTAGAGATTATATAATGAAATGTAAGTTATATAAGGTATCACCATAAACCGGAAACAGTTGCGTTTCTGTTAATAGTCGTTTATGTATGAATACTTAAGTAAAACTAGCCTGGCCCTCGCCTTCCTGCACAGCTCCGCTCAATTCTCATTTCCCTTCACTGCACAGTCTGGGACTTTACCCGCCCACAAGGATTTGTCCAGTAGATTTTTGTTCGGACCAATCAGAGAACAGAAGGGGCGGAGTTTTGGACCCTAACCCACGCCCCCACCTGTCCCAGCGCGCAGAGCCCTATAAAAGGCTCTGCCAGCGCTCAGTCAGCGAGCAGCGGCATGTTCTCATTCAAAAGATGCAAAGCGATGCAGATATGTGACACAAATTTATTAATTTCCCCTTCTTAATCCCTTATCTGGAGTTTTCTTTTGGTTTTTGGGCCAAAAGTCAAGTTATCGCTCCCTTCTCCCTCCTCCTCCTCCTCCTCTCCGCTGAGTGCCACCTGTCCCGGCGCGCAGCCAGAGCCAGCGCGCAGCCGCGTTCTCATGCAAAGCGATGCAGATATGTGACACAAATTTATTAATTTCCCCTTCTTAATCCCTTATCTGGAGTTTTCTTTTGGTTTTTTCCCCCAAAAGTTAAGTAATCGCTCCTTCTCCTCCACCCTCCTGCTGAGTAAAATGAGAGAGACAGCAGGCTCAATTCGTTGCTGTAAAATGAACACGGAAATGCCTCAGGTTGTCACGAGAAATAAACTCGGGTTTTAGTTGCTGAGCGAGTCCCATCAGATTTTCTGGTGTTTTGGTGAGCTGGACCAGCGATCCATGGTTTGATTTTATTGTATTAAAACGTTTTATAACATATGATATAAACACAGAATTTGCGCAGCAAGAGAAACGCTGCAGAGGGGGCGGAGCAGTTGTCAGTCAAGTTCAGCTGCTGAACTTCAGCAGAGGGGGGTGGCTGAGGGGAGGGAGCAGAATGGTTTCCCTGTTCAAATTATCCAATGGTTTTGTTCCTAATCAGAGGCCAACGCCTCCAGCAAGAAACGGTTTTCAATGGGAAAATTCCAGACCCTTGTGTGAAGCGAAGTGAAGCACAGGGTATGGTTTCAACCAGGCTAAAGTAAAACTAACCGAAAGACAGAACAGAAATTTATCACACAATTTTCATCTGTAAGTTTTAATGCAATTATACACATTCAACTAATGAAAATGTGGATACGACAGTGTTCACAATGAACGGCGTGTACTTGGTCATATAAAGAACTAAATTAAACAAAAGTAATAAGTATAACAAGAAACTGTTCAGAATGACTTGGCTCTGCAGGTGATTTGGTGGAACGTAACCGAGCCGTTGCAAGTCAGTGGGGGTGATGGATGACTACTCTGTTTGCTGCCATGCCACTGCTCCTTCTTCTGAGAAGTATCTCATGAATGCCTCTCTGGCCACAATTGCATCTCTTGCCGCACAGTTTGCTCCCACTCTCTGGACACCAGGAAGGGGTTCTTCCGTTCCACGGTGTGCTGGTATGTCGTCACCCCGGATGAAATTGTGGAGAACACAAGTGGCTTTCACACACTTCTCCACGCAGAGCCTGACCAAAGATGGAGTGGGCCAGGACCCCGCCGTCACTGGTTCTTCCATACCCCCCAACATCAATGATACGGAACCTGTATTCCAACACGAAAGCTGTTTGCTATGGTCCTGTAGGAGCCCCCAGTAGCAAAAAACCTGCATAGAGAAAGAGTAATTACAATTATTACAGACATGACATTAAACGTACAACATCTGTAATGCACATAATAGAACCTACACACACACACACACACACCTCTATATGTATACACACTAGGATGTGTGGCCAACATCACTCAGATAGACACAATACTGTATGTATGTACTTATGTACACACTCTTCTGTATAAAGAATAATATGTATTTCTATACCGGTGTATATATATATATATATATATATATATATATATATGTGACACAGACACACAGACAGACATTGGCACTTTTTATCTGTTGTCCCAAAATAGAAAAGAAGAATATGTATTTATATATATATATATATATATATATATATATATATTATATGACAGAAAGAGAGACAGATATTCGCGCTATATTTATCTGTTGTTGCAAACAACCAACCGGAGACAGATGGCCAAGCGTTCTTCAGCTGGGAGGATCGCGCGCCTGTAGTTGTCCTGGTAGGTGATGCGGGCACCAACACGAGACAGCAGGTCGTCAAACTGGGCACGGTTGAGACGGAAGTACCGCAAAGCGCTCCTCGTCCATGCGCAGCTCCTGGATTAAATGGTGAAACTCCCCGAATTCAGAACGCCTCTGAATAGTTTCGTGAACCCAGACACGGCGCCTTGCACGTCTTCGGCGTGCCACTAGCAAACATATTAATAAAGCTGCCTCCACATCATCCGCCATTTTGAGAACAGACAACGACAACAACAACACATCAGACCGGAAAGAGAATCACGACGCTCCTCCCACACCCCGCCCCCACGACGCCGCTGCCACGAAGCCACCGCAACACTACAGTTTGGACACCAGGGGGCAGTGCGTCCACTTCCGTGCGTGAGGAGCGTTTTGGAGGCTGAAAACGCTGCTCTGTGTGAACACACCATTATGCTTGACGTTACGCTGCTTTGCTGGGCACAGTTCGTACAGGAGTCGTTTGGACTCCACGATCCATTCAGATGAAAAATTGTTTGTGGCCAACAAAACAATGTCATCATGCGGCAATGTTTTTATCTTAGTGTAGATAAAATTTAAAAACTCATCTTCCACTATTATTTTGCCGCAAGTAGTATTATAGACTTCAGGTCTTACACGAGAAGAAATATTGTCAGAATGGCCTGCTGTTGCTCCCGCTGTCGCAGCCGCCATGGCCAAAAAAAGCTCAAGAAGCAAAGAGTACGAGGAGCAGCAGCCAGGGTGCCTGCGTCCGCACCCGCTCACACAGGTGTTATCATTTTGTTTGCAAAAACAAACATTTAAATGATAAAATGTTTAAATTTTGAGCAATTTTATGAATAGTAAAAAAAATCATGTCAGTGGACCTTTAAACTAAAATGCCTGCAGTGATAAGTTATACTAAGACCCATAACTTTGTTCTGTTGTAACTAGAAGTTACGGACGCGTGATTTCATCTGCTGAAGTAAATTATAGGAAATCCTGATCGATTGATCATGTACATATGTTGTGATGTACAATTTATTGATTTGTTAATTAAATGATTCAGCTCTGCTGTTTCAACATAAATTAATGTTTCATGTCTTTTACATCTCATCACCTAGTCACAGATTTATAATTTAATCTGAAAAAGTGTGAACCCGTGAATTGTTGATGTATTTTTGTGTCAGTCTAAACCCTGCCCATTTACATCTAATATATGGGTGATTCTTTTTTTGCGGCAACATTTTGGCTTCAGGACTTTTGAAAATAAAAAGAGTAATATTTTAAGTTTTTAATATTTTGTTACATCACTGACATGTTTAGCAATAAGAAATGCATAATGGTCAAGCTCAGGGCTGGATAAAGTAATAATTACAGGTAAAGTAATAATTACATATATATGTGATTGCTTTTTACCTGAATTTCCACCCTGTTAGGTCCTTGTTACACCTTGTTTGGTTCATAAACCTAACAGGGTGGAACATAACAGGGTGGAATTTTTTTAGCTAATCTAGCTGTAGCTCTTTATGTGGTCAACATTTAGCTAGCTAACCTTCAACAGAATAGCAAACCTTTAAGGAGCCAAGATGGTCTAGTGGCAGGGCTTTTGACTACGGATCCGAAGGTCGTGGGTTCGCGCCCTGGCCACTACCCAGCTTGGGGCGTCTATGAGTGCACACCTATTTCTCCAGCTCCCCGGGCGCTTTCGGGCTGCTCACTGCACCACCTGGTAGGTGGTTGGGTTAAATGCAGAGACGAATTTCGTCTGTGTATGGGAACATATGCAGATGACAGGAATAGACATTATTATTATATATTATTATTTAAAGCTGGGGTATGTAAGATTGTAATGTAGTCTGTAACTTTTCAAACAATATATATTTTAACATATTTCTTCACTCTGTCACTAGATTGATGTTAGAGAGGTAATCTCTGAAAAAACTAAAAAAATATTGTCCCCTTGCTTCTCCAGGTGGTAAATAAGCATTTCTAAAAAGAAAAAGTGACCCGCCATTTTCCAGCCAATAAAAACAAAGTTTGTAACCAGCCAATAAAAACCGAGCTTGAATTTGAATCAGCCAATAAAAACAGAGCTTGAATTCAAATTTCAACAGACCACAAGGGGGCAGAGCCATATATGGCTCTGAGGGGGAGGGATCAGAATGCTTTGCTTGTTGAAATTTTTTCTAAGTGCTGCTGTTCTACAGAAACTGCAGACTGAACCTTTAATGACTAAATCTAATATGTTGTTTTTTAAATTCTACCGAATAAACATTTCCCACAATTTATCTTAACAGGGTGGAACTTTAAGGTTGACTCATACAGGTTTAATATATTTAAGATCAAAAAAGTAAGGAGAGAGTGACAGATGTTGTTGTTTTTTTTTATCAACATCACAAAAAATAACAATAAAATTGAATACCATGAAAAAAGACAATAGCCAGGGGGAACATAAATCGAACAAAATAAATGGAGGTTACAGTCATATTATTTTTGCAAAAATAGAACAGTTGTACAATATGTAACACATGTGCCAAGTCTTATGTATAGAATAAAAAATAAATTAATAAGAATATAAACAAAAAATATTTTAATGTAAAAGTTCAGCCATAATCCCAAGTTGAGAGCAAGCCCATATTGTTGTTTTTGCTTTTTGATTGGTTGAGGGTCTAATTGTAAGTAAATATTGTTTAAATTCAATTAAAAAAACAGAGAAATCAGGTTTTTTCTTTGAAAATTTACATTTGTGTATATGAAATTTAGCCTTAATGATTAACAAATTAATTAAAAAGATCTTCGGATTCATTTTGCCACAATGTTTAAACCCAAACAGGACATGTTCCCAATATAACTGAAAGTCTGCTTGTATCTTTGAGTCAACATAGTTACAGAAACTTTGCCAAAAAATTTTAGAACGAGGACACATTCAGAACAAATGAGTAACAGACAGATCACAAAAGGAACAGTTCACCACAATGTTAGAGTTGAATTTCTTTAAATAGTCTTTGGCTGGGTAGATCCTGTGTAAGAGTTTGAAGGACACTTCTTTTACCTTGTTAGTGAGAAGAAAGTGATTTGGAAGCAACCAGGTAGATTTCCAAGAAATATTATTCCGAAAGCGATTCCAATATGGTACGACAGCAGGAGTGGAAGTCACATCTCTCTGAAACAAGGATCTGATTGATTTATTATTGTTCCGAAGAAGAGGGAGAAGACATATTTTGCCAACAGGAGAATGTATGGGAGTCAGAGTGGGAGACTGATGATAAGTGAGTCTTGGTCTTTGTTTGTATAACATGCAGATCTCTGTAGAAATAGCACCAAAAACTTTTGCATATTCTCCAGGAGAGATGGGAAAATTAAATTTAGAGAGAAAGGCCTCATAACCCAGCAACGTGCCAGCACTGTCAAACAGTTGATCTATCAAAATAATGTTACGATTAAACCATGAGTCAAGAAATAAAGTTTTTTTCTTATATAAAATATCCTTATTATTCCATATGAAGTATCGATGAGGAGAGAAGTTGTGCTTGTAGATGAGTGACTGTTACGACTGGATCAGCCAAAACATATTCATGGGACACCAGACACAGAAAAAGTTTTAACAAAATTTTATTTAACTAAAAATAAGTGCTTCCAAGCAGGCAGGGTCCTCCCTGGCTTCTCCCACCAGGCACGGAGCGACTTCTTCTGGATCAGCGTCCAAAGGAAAAGAAAATTAATAAAAAGTACAAATAATTGTTGGACTGGTGGGCGAGGCCAAAAACAATATAACGCCACCCAGGGTGGTCCAATCCTGTACAGGACCGTCGTACCCCCCCAGGCAACGATCTACCTTACCAAAGAAACCCCTAAACAAACAAAACACGAAAACTGGACTACCTGCACCCACACAGTCAAAAGTACAACAAAACATGAGATAGAGAAAAAAAACTCAACAGCCACCTCACTGTTGATCCCAGTTGTCCTCCTCCTAAACAACTGTAAAGACACTGCCCTCAGTGTCTTCAACCATAGACCTGAATAAACCTCATAGGCACAAACATAGGTACACACCTTCAAAGTCAGAAGCCAAAACTTCCATTAGCACTTAAGGTGCTTTTAGACCACACAGAACACTATTTAAATAGTCAGGGTCACTTCAGAGCTCCAAACAGCTCAGCTACTCTCCCTTGAGCAGACTTACCAACAAACAGAGAGGGTGGAGGTTTCTCTGAGTCAGCATAACACACACACAGCTTTACAGCTGTCAAGCAACACTAGGCTATGTACCTTCAGTGTATCTTCAGCCCATTCATCAGCTGACATCTGGTGTCTTTCCACACCAGCTCTACTAGATTCACAAGCCAAATCTTGTGTCCAGCTTCTACCCTTGCTTCCAGCAAGTCCACACACTTGATCAACAAGCCCAATCCTGTTGCATCAAGTCTCCACCACCACTCAAAGCACTGTCTGTCTGATATAAAGGCAGGACCTGCAGGTGAACACCAGCTCTGCCTAATTAGCTTGATTCAGGTCAAGTTGAGTTTAAGGAGAAAAGAAATGTTCTTCCTAAACCAGCAGGCTGCAGCATTTAGCAGCATTACAGTGAAGTAAAATAAACAGGATCTTAGACTGTTGTTTAAAAACATTTAAAAACCCTGGGGTACATAACAGTGACCAAGACAAGAAGGCCTGACGGTGAAAATTTGACAGTTTGATTGGGAGTTTTTGTATATCAAAATTACAGACCAAAAAGAAGTTCAGACCACCAAGTTTAGAGAAAATATGGAATGGTATGATGTTCCAAATAGAGGTTGGTGAATTAAAAAATTGACGAATCCAATTTATCTTGAAAGTATTATTCAAAGTAGAGAATGATAAACAATTAAGTCCTCAATTTCTCATATGAATTCATTAGAGTAGATTTCTTAATGTAGTGAATTTTGTTTTTCCAGACAAAGTTAAATAATAATTTGTCAATTTCTTTTTCATTTTTATTGTCAAGTTCCAACGCCTGTGCAGCATAAATGAGCCTGGAGAGGCCTTCAGCTTTAGTAAGCAGAATGCGACCACGTAGTGAAAGATCTCTTATTAACCACTGATTAAGTCTTTTTCTAGTTCTTAGAATTAGAGGCTCATAATTTAGAGAGCTTCTTCTTTTCTGATCTTTAGTGATGGTTATACCTAAATAAATTAGCTCATTTTTAACTGGTATGTCTGCAATTGAGGTTTTGGTGCAGTCCTTAACAGCCATTATTTCACATTTCGTGAGGTTAAGATAAAGACCGGATGCTTTGGAAAAAGTATTTATTTCTTTGATGGCTAATGGGATTTGATTCTCGTCCTTTAAAAATAAGGTAGTATCATCTGCCAGCTGTGTTAAAGTAACAGTTTTATCAACAATAGAGATCCCTTTCAGAGGACTGGATTTAATGTGATCGGCCAGAAGCTGAGCTACCAAAAGAAACAAGTAGGGGGAGACAGGACACCCCTGTCTGATCCCTCTGCAGATGTTGAATCTAGGAGAGGAGCCATTTTTTAGTTTGATGGAGCTGTTGTTGTTTTTGTACAAGGTTTTAATGATAGCACTAAAGAATGTTCCAAATCCAAATTTACTTAGACTTTGAAAAATAAAACCATGTTCTACCGTATCAAACGCTTTAGAGAAGTCCAAGAATAAGATAAAACCATTATCGTGAACAAATTCAGGATAATCTAAAATGTCCAAAACGAGTCTTATATTATTTGTGATATGTCTATTTTTCATAAAACCAGATTGGGTTTCATCAATAATTGAGTGTAGAACAGATTTTAATCTTTTAGCAACAACTGAAGCAAATATTTTGTAATCATTATTAAGAAGACAAATGGGACGCCAGTTATCAAGAAGTAACGGATCTTTTTTAGGTTTTGGTATAAGAGTGGTTAAACCCTGAGTGAGGGTTGTTGGAAGAGTGCCTTTTTCTATACTTTCAATGAAAACATTTAAAAGGAAAGGGGCAAGGTCAGATGAAAAATGTTTATAAAATTCAGCACTTAGTCCGTCAATCCCTGGTGATTTGTTAATTTTGAGATGTGAGATGGCATCTAAAGTTTCCTGTAAAGAGATTGGCTCATCACAGCGTTGTTTTTCAATATTTGAGATAGGTTTAACAGTTAAATTGATCAACAGGGCATCGACTGAAGCTTGGCTGAAACTGGATTTATATAGAGTTTCATAAAATGAACTACAATATTTAGCTATGTCATCAAGGTTATCTGTAACCGAGTCATTAATCTTTAGTCTGGAAATAGAGTTATTGACAGCATTATGTTTTTCTAAATTAAAAAAGTAATGAGTGTTTTGTTCACCCTCCTCTAGCCATTTTCTCCTTGATCTAACAAAAGCTCCTTTACTTTTGTAAAAGTTATCCAATTTAGCTTGTAGTTCAGTTAATTCTTGTTGTTCTGACGTGTTTAAATTAGAGGGATTCAATTGAGAAAGCTCGGATATCCTTGATGCTTGAGAGAAGCTGCTGCTCATGAGAAGCTGCTGCTCGTGAGAAGCTGCTGCTGCTAGTGAGAAGCAACAACTTCAAAACTGAATGTTGTTTCAGTCAAACTTGTTGTGCTAAAGTCCAGAGAAAGAAAGAGGGACCAGGATCAGTTCAAACCACTTTAATCAGAGATCAGAACCTGCAGCTGCCCCATCAAACCAGAACCAGAGTCAGTCCCCACACACCTCCTCTCTCTGAAATGGTAAATAGTAAATGGCGCTTATTTATATAACGCTTTTCAGCCCCCTATGAGGGGCCCCAAAGCGCTTTACAATACCAACCATCCACCCATTCATACACCGGTAGTGGCAGACTGCCATGCAAGGCGCCATCCAGTCCTACCGGGAGCAACTCGGGGTTAAGTGTCTTGCCCAAGGACACAATGACACATGGTGTGGGGAACCGGGATTCGAACCTCCAACCTTCCGATCGGGGGACGACTGCCATTACCACTACGCCACGGCCCCCCCTGAACTCTGATCAGGTCTGCTGCTGCGCGCACTCGGGTGGTCTTTTTACTTTTTATCTCATGATAAAGCAGTCCGGGTCCAGCAGGTCCAGCAAGCCCCAGGACGTGCTGAGGCTCTCCAACACGCTCCGTGCATAAAAGCTGTGCGTAAAGACCGGAGATTGAGCCAGAAGTGTTGATCTGAAGTTTCTTCTTCTTCCAACAATGATGATGAGAGGGTGACAAACAAAAGAGACACGATTCATTTCACTAATAACACTTTACTATTAATAAACAGAGAAATATCTATCTACACCCCTCTGTGGAAAAAGAACACCTCATGACTGCAGTTTGTTACATATATTTATATACTTATATTATCATGTAATTACTGTATATCATTTTCAAAAGAAAGGCTTTTGTTGCAAACTTTTTCAAATCTGGTGACTGTGAAAGTATCCACCTACATCTCTCTGTGGCAAAATTGAACATGTGTGCATGACATCCAAGGTGCGTATGAACAGAGAGTACAAGGTGATGAAAGACCCCCACCCCACCTCAAAAAGGAATCAGGCACCCCTGCACCTGAATATACATTACCAGGGAGGGTAAGGTGAGTGATCCCCCTGTAACTGGAACACACCATTCAGTCCTGCTTTTTGAAGAAGGGAACCACCAAACCAGTCTGCCAATCCATTGGCATTGCCCCAGATGTCCACGCCATGTTGCAAGTGTGTCAATCAAGACAGTCCCACAACATCCAGAGCCTTAAAGAAATCCTGCCACGGTTATGGACAGAACAACCCCATAACCTGAAGCGGCACCTGTCTACAGCATCTGAACTGCTGTTGCTTCATAGATGGTGATCCTGTTCCCACAAAACTTCTGTCAGAGATGTTATCCAAACCCAATCAGGAGATCTTCTGGGGTAGCAGGTTACTCACCAGCTTTTCTTGCATAAATGGAGAAGACGATATTTGTGGCCTGCCAACAGAGGTTTTAATTGTTAAGTTTTAAGGAGGTAAATGAGTCACACAAACATGCAGAAAAATATATGATACACACACACATACAGAGCTCTCAACCCCCTGTGAGATTTGCATATAATTAGAGTGGATGTGAGGATTAATCAACGTACAGAGCCTGGGTCTAGTAGATAAGCTATGATCCAACCACCTGACTGTCCTCACAGTCACATCCTACCTCCAAAGGCTCTGATGAACTGCTGCAGGCTGACATGGAGTTCTGTTGCACGTTGGTTGTAACCTTGGATTGGAGATAGTGATGCTTTGTTGGCAATAGTTGGTGAATAGCAATTCTGAAGGGCGAGGCAGACCTCCGCGCTGGACCGAGCGGCGCGTCACGCCGTGTGAGCGCCATGCGAGCGCCGCTGCACAAGCCTTTGAACACTCGCGTGAATGCGCCAAGCTCAAATTTTACGACCGCTCACGCGCGCGCGTTGTCTCAGAATAAGCTGCCCGGTGGCGGACTGTTTTGTATGAGACACAAATGTATTAAATATCCCTTCTTCATCGCTGATCAGACTTTTCTTTTGTTTTTTTGCCAAAAGTCAAGTGATCGCTTGAAGCGGTCACCATTCACTTCCTCCTCCGATGAGGAGGAATGAATGAACTTGTCACAAGTGAACTAAACTCATGTCCAACGTGGATACGCCAGCTTCTAAATAT